>JASANF010001258.1:0-140968 GCA_030248245.1 Trissonchulus sp. WLG1_4 | reverse complement strand
GCACAAGTCTGAAACCTTACGTACTAACTTTGGGGTACCCCTCTTGCTTCCTAGACTAGCGTATTACCAATTGGACCGGTCGTTAAACTATCAATCAGCCTATTCTGGTGAGTTCGCACTTGCTTTTGGTCACGTACGCCTTATGTCGTAGACATGTCGACAAGTGCGAAGTTCGGGGTAGAAACCAGCTACCCGTCGCGTACGCCACTCACAGGCTATCCCAAAAAACATAGCTTTCTCTACAATCAATTGGCTCGATAATAAGTATTAAAATACTATTCGTACAACAACAACAAAGTAGTTTCCGCTGTGGCGGAAGCAAAAAGAGCAGAACATTCACACAACATCACAACATTCATACGCCTCGGATAATAGATTTTGGTATTACAACAACTTGCATAGGTCGCGGCCCCTTACGAGCACATAGACACATTAGAGTACGACATAACAAGCACAATTATGCCCTAGCAGTCTGCTGAAACTCTCTGGGTCCGGGTCGGCTGGCTTCGCAATACGAATTGTTTGTGATCCACGCTGAATAATTCGCTATAAAAGTCTACAACGCCGTCATCACCAATCAACGATTAAGTAGAAATTGCGGTGGCCGTAATAGCGTAATAGCATCACCACTAACACTGCAAGCTGCACAGATAACGAGCAGCCGGTACAGTTCTTGCTAAACAAATAAAGTCCATGTTGCCGTATATAACTTTCGGCCGATTATAGTCCACCGGGTGGTATTAATATGAATAATTTGGATTCATTCAAGCAGGCAGTCAAGCAGTTCTGAATTAAAAATGTCACACGGTCTGTGGCGTAACTTTAGCGCTCAAGACTACGAGCGTCACTAAATAACATGACATCACATTAACGGCGCGAATTCGGCATTATCGGCTGACCCCATTGTTGTAGATTACAAGTCATCTCAGCGATCAGGGTTGAGCCTGGGCAAAACTCCCTTAAACTACTCCTGAAAACAGTGCAACTTAAGTCCACTGTTATTTTTGGAATGCGATCGGACTTAAATTTAAGTCCTGTGATATTTTAGAAATGCGACTGGACTTAATTAAGTCCACTGGCAGCGTTAAGTCCACTTAAGTCCACTTAAGTCCACTTAAGTCCGATTTTGCATTCCAAAATTCCGGACTTAATTAAGTCCAGTTAAGTCAAGTCCAGTTAAGTCCATTTTAGAAAAAGGGCCTAAGTTACGAGTCACCAAGTACAACCCGTCTTTCCCAGTACTTCTTGTTTCAGCTTATTCTTTTTTCGCATTGGAGTGCCTTCGATTACATAATGTGACGATAGTTTTCCTTTTGCCGCTTTCGAACATTTTTGATGCTTTAACTGCATTTATGTCTTCCTGTTCGGGTCTTGTCGTTGTCATGGCTCTGTCTTGATTAAATATTTCTAATTTGACTGTAGTTTTTCCACTTTTGCACTTCTTACTTTTACATTAATGATTTTCCGTACTTGATCGAACCCTTTCTCCTGTTTTTCAGCATTGTTTTAGTTTTTGTATAGATATATTAATTATTTCTGTTAGTCAATTCTTGATGTTACAAAAGTTATTCTAACTATGTAGTTTAACACAATTATTTATTTTTTTGCACTTTGCAGCCTTTTGGACTGTTTTGATCCTTTTTTCTCGTTGTTTGGAGTTTCTTCAGCTATAATGTGATGTTTCTTTATTTACTTTCAAGTTTTCAGTCCAATATTGTTCGTTTTTGTTTGTGATGTTTTTGCTTAACTTCCCTTCCAAAGTTATCTATGTTTATTTTGCTGTATTCTTGTTTCATGGTTCTTTGGGTTAAGAACTTGAAGAAATTCTTTCTAATTGAACGTCGTTCGCTTTTTTTATTTATATTCGTTCCCACCTGCTCATTTGGAGTTAATTTTTGCATTCGGTAGAGGTGCCTCTTTTCTACAGTATCAACTTGTTTGTATAATTCAGTCTTCCCGTTATCTGTTAGTTTCTGCTTGTTGTTAGTTCTATTTTTGGCTACTTTTTGGTGATGGATTATATATCTTAGTTGATGTCAGACAATCTTGATTGAAGGAGCTGTCAGGCATTAAGCTCAAGTTTTTGTCTTAGTGGTTGAATTATAGCATTTATTTCTTGAGCTTTTTGTTTCTTCCAAGATGATAATTTCAATCTTCAGATAACTCTTCTGTTTTATATATGTAATTAGAAGGTTTTCTCAATTGTTTGTCTTCCTTTAAGTGGCCCAAGTGTAGTGTCCTACATGGCCAAATTTGGCCAACTTAATCAGTTGATGTATATAGGTAGTTAGTTAGTTTTGTTTCGAAGAATTGTTAACTGTTCTACCTAAATGTTGGATGATGAGAAATAAATGAATCTGTAAAGACATTAAAAATTATTTTAAAAAATTTTGAGGGCACATCCGGGGGCACATCGTCCTGGTCTTGTGCAATTAGAAATGGTCAAGTTGGCCAGCTGACTTGGCGAACTTGGCCAACTTCAACGGCTAACTTGGTCAACTTCAGTTGGCCAACTTGGCCAACTAAGAAATGGCTAACTTTTCCAAATTCAGTTGGCCAACTTGGCCAACTTAAGTTGGCCAACTCAACTTGGCCAACTTGGCCAACTTAAGTTGGCCAAATCAACTTGGCCAACTTGGTCAACTTGAACATCCGATATTTTCACTGTTTAAACAAAGTAAAGTTCAAATCTAGTTTACATTTTACATTTTCATTTTCATTAACTGACTAACTAACTTGAAAGAATTAACTAGCGGATTAGAACTTGACTTCATTTCAAGTAGTCAAAGTATCGGATGTTCAAGTTGGCCAAGTTGGCCAAGTTGAATTGGCCAACTTAAGTTGGCCAAGTTGGCCAAGTTGAGTTGGCCAACTTAAGTTGGCCAAGTTGGCCAAATTGAGTTGGCCAACTTAAGTTGGCCAAGTTGGCCAAGTTGTGTTGGCCAACTTAAGTTGGCCAAGTTGGCCAAGTTGAGTTGGCCAAGTTGGCAAATTTGCAACAACATTAACAGTGTAGGACACTACACTTGGGCCCTTTAAGTAGTACTTAATTTCGTTCATAAGATTCTGTAAAGGATTGATGTAGACTGGTCGCTGACAGATTTTTAAGTTATAAGCGTGAATGTTGTTAGCGTCGTTGAACTCGTCTTTATTGTTCATTAAATTCTTCGCGTTTCAGCTTTCTTCTCCTTGCTTTATGGAAAGTTTTTAAATGCAGCTGATTTATCCAGTTGAAAGCGTCTCGGCAATTTACACGCTTCGCACTCGTAGAATCTGTCCGCACTTGTAGCCTCTTTCTTCGCACTCCTAGCCTTTCTCTTCGCAATCGTAGCCTGTCTCTTCACACTTGCAGCCTCTTTCTTTGCAGTGGTAGCCTCTCTTCGCACTCGTGGCCTTTTTTTCTCCACACTCGTAGCCTCTCTCTCCGTACTCATAGCCTCCCTCTTTGTACTCGCAGCCTTATTCTGTCCGCACTCCTAGCCTTTCTCTTCTTACTCGTAGCCTATAACTCCGCACTTGAAGCCACACTCTTCGCACTCGTAGCCTCTTTCTTTGCACTCGTAGCCTCTTTCTTTGCACTCGTGGCCTTTTTCTCTCCGCACTTGAAGCCTTTCTCTTCGCACTCGTAGCCTCTCTTTTTGCACTCGTGGCCTCTTTCTCTCCGCACTCGTAGCCTTTTTCTTCGCACTCGTAGCCTCTCTCTTTGCACTCGTAGCCTCTTCAGGTCCCCAATACCCAACACACCCCTCACAGAGTGAAAAATTGATTAAATATAAGAGTCCACGAGGCCACCAAAGTCACTTGTTATTTTTAATGACACGAAAGCTTATATACACGTCACGTACGCATAAGCCAAAAAGAACTTAATACACATAGTCCAAACAGAACAACGCATTGCCTTTGTTTGTGTACTAATTTCGAACGAACTTCACAATTCCCACACATTCAGCAACATCCAGCAACTTATTCAAAAACATGTAACAAATTGAACCCTTCTAGCTCCCATACCTGGCTGAAATCAAATGCAAGCTGATGAAATAAAACTTATCGTTTCCGTTCTGTAACAAACATATGCAACAGCCCACATCAACATTTTCCGCAGTATATAGTTGTTACATTTTACCATCAAACGCCGGGTTATTTTCCGTTCCATAACCAGCATCAAAGATTGCAAAAAAGACAACTGCTTTTGTTAACCCAAAGTTTTGAGATGACTTCGTAAGTTCGGTGTATTGAAGTAATTGCCCAGATCAGACTGTCAGAGTTGCTTTCTTGTTTGTAGGTACGCTTTATTGTTTAATATTGTAGCTAGTTTTTACTGCGGCCCGGCTGTAACCGACCGCACCAATCTGTTTATAACAAATCGCAGTTACATGTTCGGTTTAATTGTTTATCGTTCGTAGCCAATCTGACTATTGTTGAACTCTCGTATCGAACTCTATAAAACTGGATATTTTCAATCAGCGAACAGGATACCCACCCGCGGCATTATTGAAAAGAACGCTGGGAAAAAACGTCATTTCCCATACAAACTTTCAATCTATTCTGAAGGAAAAATATTCCATTTTTTAAAACTATGTTGTAATCTCGCCACTTTAATCATTATTCATGTATTCATCCAATCACCTCCCGGTGGTTTAAGAAAACCAACGTTCAGATTTTTAGAATATTCTGCTCAAATTGAATACCAGCACCGAGGCTGGTTTTTAAATTATTTCATTGTTTCTAATATCTTTCATGTTGAATGTAAGCATAGCTGTTTATGCTTAAAATTCGTTATTTTCGGTTTGTTATCAGTACGTTTTCATTTCAACAAGCATGTTTTATAGAGCAGCTCTTTTGAAAACTTTGCTTTGTCATGTTATTATGGCGTAGAGGCCTATTTTTTCGGCCCGTGGCCCGGCCTGTTGCCTTCCGTCGTCGGCCCTTTGGCAGGAAATAGGGTCAATGGTCGGTACGTATAGTTTCATATTGCAGTCAAATAGTGTTACTCGTACCAATGGCGTACTCAAAAAAATGGGGGAATGCCTATTCAATTTCATTATAAAGGGTTAAAATGCACTTTTTAGCAATTTTAACGCTTAAGTTCAATTCGATTACAAACGCAAGATCACTCAGCCACAGATAACGATTGGAGATTTTTTCAATTTTTAGACCAAATTTGGTCAACTAGTGACGTATGTAAATTTTTTGACAGAAAAGTTAAAACAAATGGTGGGAACGTCACTTAAGGGGGTAATTGCGTTTTTAGGTGTTTTTTTAAACTACCATAACTGCACTTAACCTCAACAAAAACTAGAGTGGTCTTTTTTACATTTTTTTACACCTTCTAGCTTTAAAAAACCTATATTTAAAAGCAGATTATCTTTTGCAATTTTACTGCTGCAATCATTTGAATACACCCCATCCGCGGTTTTTCTGACTAATTTTTGCGCCACAGTTATAAAACTCAAGATCAGCCAACAACTACTAATCTTTTTGCAGTTATGCACTGACATAATATCCCCACCCGTTTGTTGATATAGTTGATAAGTCGTTTCTACGTTGAGAAAATGACATTTTTGTGCAAAAATCACGTAATTTGACTTTTCTCTAAATTTTTCGAAAGCCCATAACACCGACTCTACAAACTATTTTTAGAAAAGGAAAAAAACGGGTGGGGACATTTTCCTACAGATAATGTGGTTAAAGTTTCGAAGCCGTAGTCTGTTTTTAGCTTGAGTTCTGTGGGCGCAAAAATTACACTGAAATGTTAAAAACCACGAAAACGACATTACCCCCTTAAGACAGCCAAATTTTCAATTTTTTAACTTTTCAATTTTCGTTTTCCGATTTTTATTTTTAACTTTTGTTGGCAAAAATGAAAATCAAAATGCAAATAATAGAAAATTTTATATTCTGAGTTTCAGTTTGACACAGAGTTAAAAAAACGAAAATTAAAAAATGGGAAATAACAAGTTTGTGATATCGGAAACCGAAAATTGAAAAACGAGAAATATTACTGTTAGATCGATTCTCAATTTGACAGTGTACTGAAAAAAATCAAAATAAATAAAAACAGTGGCATTAAATAGAATGAACATTTAGAACATGGAGGAGAGCAAGAAACGGAAAACTGAAAATTTTCAAATTCTTAAGTAGAACATAATATAGCTGACGTGCAATGCAAGGACAAAGGCTTATTATTATAATATAAAACCGTAAACACTTTTTTATTTAATGTTATATCAGTGTTATGTTTTCATAGTTAAACCAAGGTTTTGTTAAACCGCCTTCGTGCAATGCGCTCTTAAAACCAAGGTTTTCCAAAACCCAGAATTTATATATTCGTAACGAATCACACCGTGTTTTGCATTGAAATATAATGAAAACTAGGCCTCTAAAATGGCTAAAACCATGGTTTAACAAAACCACCTTTGTGAAATCCACCCATAGAGTCTTTGCTGGTTAATCAAGCGTTGTGTTTTCACCTTTTTCTGACCCTGGAGCCCTCTCCTTTTTGCGCGGCTCCATTGGAGGACACGTGTATGCTGTATTCAGAATCTGAAGTTTGACATACATATGTAACCAGTAACTACTACTCGGTACTCACCCAGCATAACAGCTTGTTTACGTAGATATTTTTATGTATTTTAGAAATTACGAAGTTAGTTTCAAAGACCAGCACCACAGCAGATTTACGATATGTCGAGCTGTCGGCATGTCCATGCGATTTGAAGTTTAAAATATGTGATGCCAATTGTTGTTGTGATACTGTAAGTGCGATGTGTAGTTTTACTGTCGCAATCATGGCCCAGTTGCTCAAATCTATAATTGCTACAAATGTAACTATTGTTTATTGTATTCAGTGGCGCAAAAACTTACAGTTGTTACAGTTGTCACAATTGTGAAATCTTACAATTGTTACAATGGTAACCACTGACATTCTGGTTATGCACAATTCATATGCTAGACTGTTTACAAACGCAAAAATTTCACAATTGTTACAATTGTACCAATTGTAAAAATTTTGAAAGTTTCTTTTTATTTTCAACAAAGTTCTAAGTCGGGTTGCGCAGAAAAGAAACTTTTAAGAAATTCAGAAAAGTTTATATCTCAAAAGTTTCTCAATCAATTTCGCTGAAAGTTTGCCAAAATATCCCTAAAGGTATTTGCAAACCTTTTTCAATGTTTTTGCAAGCAGACTATGAATAAATAATGAGTTATTAAGCTTTTATCCCTATCCTAATGCTCAACGCATCAGCGATTATATACTAAAGTGTGTTACGCAAAGAATCTAGGAGCTGATTGGCCAGCTACATGTTGCACAGAATGTCAACATGTAGTCTGAATACGACCAGCGCATCTGCTTGTGATAGAACACAAGCAGGCTGAAGAGTGTCTCACTCTTCTTCTATATAGAGTGAGACGCTATTATGTACTCTTGGTAAAGTTACTCAAAATAAAGTACAGCTCAAAATTAACAGCATATGATTCCGGAGTCAGCGTCACTGACTTCATTTTGCAGTCAGTGACTGCAGTCAAACTATTGACGCCACTGGTCCAACTTACTTCCGGTAGTTTTGATATTCCCTAACTGACTCCAGAGTCGGAGTCACTGACTGCGGAATCAGCATCACATTAGTCATCACCACTTTTCAAATGGCTTACATGTGCATACCGATATACATAAATGTGTAGGTATGAGTGTAGCATATTTTGTGTTAGTGATGACTAAGGTGATGCTGATTCCGCAGTCACTGACTCTGACTCCGGATCCGGAGTCAGGTAATGAAAATCAAAACTACCGGAAGTAACATTGGACTTGTGACGTCAATAGGTTGACTGCAGTCACTGACTGCAAAATGAAGTCAGTGACGCTGACTCTGGAATCATATGATGTTAATTTTGAGCTGTACTGTACCTAATATAAATACTTAGATAAAATTTTAAGTTTGTCAGACATGAGTTTACGGCAAAAAATGATGACTCTGTATTCGCGACTCGCGAATCGCGATGGACACCTGCGTCCTAGTCAAAAAGTTTCGAATTATAGCATACACATTACTACTTATCATTGACCTACAATAAATACACACAGTGAGCACAATCGAGCATAGTGTTGCTGATTGGATAACAATGCTCGTGATATTTTTGTTCCTTCTAGAGAAGGAACTATTGTTTTGAAATCAACTCTGCATAGTGTAAAAGTAACAGCCACATGTTGTCCAGCGCATATGATTAACACGTAAAGTCAGTATGGGAACCGACTGCTCTTTTTTTGAAGACAGGCTTTTTGTTTAATATTTTTAATGAAATAATGGTTAATAATACTTTTGCCTAAAAATATTAAGTTGTCATTGTACTAAAATTTTGTGATTTAAAAAACTTTCGTTTGGTAATTTTTCAAACTCGATACATATACTTATTACGTGATCGTCTAGTCTGATGTTTGTCTTGTACTTCCCTTCTACATAGTCAAAACTAAAGAACACTAGTCATCAAACTGGCGTGGTCGAGTGGTCAGAAGCGCTAGTCTAGAATTTGTTGATATAAACTTCGAGGGTTCGACCCCCATTCGTTGACTTTTTTGCAAAAAATTTACACCGCAAAATCTTTTGGTAGCAAAAACTGTTTTGACGGGAGATATTCTTGTCGATTAAAAGCGATTGCGTCATTGAAATCACAAGCAGTTGCGGTGATTATAACATGTGTTTTCGACAAAATTGTTGAATTTATACCTAGTCTGTGAAATCAACACCCAAGCATTGGAACTAAATAGTATACAGGTATTAGGGCGAAGCTGAATTCTCCTGGGTAAATTAAGCAGAATTTTCACTCAGCGAAGGAACCTTGCCCCCTTTTGGGGCCTGCTTGTTATTATTACAGGAATGCACACAAGTGCAACACGACGTATTTTTGTGTAATACAGCAGAGCAGACGGCTGCATTGGCAACACATCTGCCAATGGAATGCCGGTTTGGGCCAAAAAATTCCATGCAAGCAAAAGTGTGGCCGTTTTTATGTGTTGAAAGAGTTCAAACTCCGTTTTTGGGAGATGTGCGACCGAAGCTGAAGCTTGTACGTTCAGTACTAGAGTATGGTGCTATTCGTTCGCAAAAAGCCCAAAAGAGCAGTTTTGCACTATCAATGAACAACAGTTTAATTTTTCCAAGAGCATCAGAAGGAGGATATGCTCAAGGAATGCCGATTATTGTGATTTATGTGAAGGAAAATCGCCAGGAGCCCGGCACTCTTACTATTCCAGGACCGTCTCTTCGTGGAGACTGCAGTTTCAATTCTATAGTTACTTACCTAAATGAACAAAATAACATGTGCTTGCTTAAAATAAACAAAACGGACTCATTATGTTCAAAAGTTCCAACACTCAACCCACGATTTTTTCTTCACTCGACTTCAAAAGAATTTATACAATCTGTCTATGTTTTGTCGAGTCCCGCCAGTACTGCTAATGTTGTTCCTTTGACAATATCTTACTTATGTTCGAACGACCAATATGAATCTTCTTCTGGAAACAAGTTTGCAAAAATTAGTATACAAAAGAAATGGAAGCCTTGCGCCAATAACCTTATACTTTTCAATGCCGCAAATGACAGCAAGGCAAATTCTTGCAATTATTTTGTCACTGGAGCGACTTATACTTTGCAGTGGAATGAGACAGAACTAAAAGCCGTCAAAGCAGAAATTTGGTTGAAGCCGGTCGAAAGTTTTACAGAAAATACAATTGTTCAGCATTTTCAAATAAAGTACCAACACTTCAATCTCATACAACAACGTGAAAAACAAACAGAACGATTTGGTAACCCAGGATACGATGACAACCAACAGTTGCTCGCCGCTTACGCCGAAGCAGACGAAAAAGCAAATGACGATATCAGACCTAAATCTTTGAAACAAAATCCGAATCGGCAACTGTTTTATTGGAAGCCAGGTGGGACTACCATATTGTTGCCTTTTATTGCTATTTGTGGTTTTTAGTAGATTTTTAACTGACTTTTTCCAGTTTATATACTTCAGCATCTTTATGCATGAACGAGGAAATGAGAGTCAGATCAAGGTAGTGCATGTTAAGTTTTTGACAGATCTGAAGCCAATGAGATCCAGACACATAAGCCATTATTACACTCACAATGCTAGAGCAATTTACACCGAGCGTAACAAAGTGCAAATGCCTACGAAACAAAAAGAATAAAGATAAGCAAGACAATATGCTGTATTAAACAATTAATTATTTTGTTCTGTAGCTTTACTTTAGAATCTTGTTCTATTATATATTTAGGAACCGACGGTCTGTGCTTGAATGCTGCATACGAAGTTGCTCGATTTGGTAACAATATTGACTCCGCCTGCATGGTTCCTGTTCACAGAAATGAATTTGCAAATTGTGATACACTCAGGTAGAAACAATTTTTTTACTAATACATGTTCTGTTTTAAAAAGAAAATTATTCATTGAAAAAACATTAAGGTATAAAAGTAGGCTTTCAGTGCACTTTTCATGAGCTTGCATTTTTTGTTAGCGGTAATGCATAGATGACAATTACAAAGGTGATTTCACGTTAACTTAACGTTAACGTAAAGCTTTAACTGACGAATGACGATTAATGAATGCAAAATAGATTAGAAACTAGAAGTATATGTTGGTAAATAAGTAACGCTTGAAACATTTGTTAACCCACTGATAAAGTAAGCATAGTTATTTATTGAACCTTTATAGTTTTTATTGAACCCTAATTTATGCATGTATGTTTTGTTTCAGAAGCAGCATTTCTGAAGGGTTTTCAGTGATCTCTCATTTTTCACATTTGAGCCGATTTGGCAGATTGACAAGCCTTAATCCTCGGAATTTCGTCCGCGTTGTCAGGTAGTGGCTGCTTTATTGACAAAATACTTGCTAAACAAACTGACATTTGGAAAAAGTAGGTACCTGCTTTTAATAGGCCCGTTATATAAAGCAAACCAAACCCTCGTTGACAGATCGGATAGAACTTTGAATGGAAAATAGGGAGAATACAATCAAACAGAAAGATCACCAGAATCACAATGAAGAGTTTTTTAAATCTAAATTAAATTAAAAAAAGTTAAAAAGCACTCCATTGCAAATTTTTGCAAAATATACCAATTTTAGTAATATGAAGATCATACCTAAAGTTGCTTGAAGAAGACTTACCACGTTTAACCCAAATTTTGAAACATGAAATTTGTTAAAACGTGTATTTTCTGCCCCTTCCAGTTTGGTACCCTTCCAATGGTACAACACACAATTTGACCATCAAGGCCTAATTTTCCTAATTTGTGCTTTAGTGCTTAACACTTTAGTGCTTAAGCATTTGTGCTTTCGGACAGTTTTTGGAACCTAAATCAAATGGGTTAAATAAAACCCTCAGATTATGAGCTATGTTGAGGGATTGACCCCCCCCAGCCTCCCACAGTTAGAAATAAATGAGTGTCTTTAAAATATCTTCCCCCCAATTTGTGGAATTATATTATATATTATCATATCCTGTCCCTGTGGTTTACATGGTGCCTGCCTTTCGCCGACCACTTGCGAAACAACATTTATCTATATTTGGGAAACAAATTTGTCTACTGGACTACAAACAAACCTAACCCAACATTTTAAACATACATAAAACAAACGATAATATTATAAAAATGTCAAACCAAACTTCTAGCTTAATTTTGATTGGCTAAGCACTAAAGGAAATATTTCAAAACATAAACCATAAGGCACGTCCTAACTCCTAAGTACCTCGAACGAACACATTAGTGTTTTCAAGCAATAAAACGCAAAGCACGAAATATGAACCGAGAAAGCACAAGTGCTAAAGCATGAACGGGATCTGAAAACACAAAGCATAAAGCACGAAGAATAAAATGGAAGGCACATGTGCCTTGTGCTAAAGCACAGGAGTTCTTAGGCTTAATTACAAAAGGACGAAGTGTGAACCGAGCTTAAGATCTGATTTTTCTAGGGTTTTGTTTCCCTTCACTGGCAAGTTTTGGACCGAAGTCCAATTTGCGGAGCTGTACTACGGTCCAATTTGCGGCTTTATTTGGAAATAATGGTCGTTAGTTGTCCTCGGGACCAGACCAGGAGTTGGTAGAGTGTCATATTCTTCTTATTTTGCACTCTGATTAGTACAGAATGTATGATACTAAAATTCATCCATTCTTTTGTATTTAGAGACGGAGAGTTGTCAGAGTTTATCAGCGTAGAAATCGCTTCACCACCCCTAACTGAAGAGGGCAGCAGTATTTTGAGCATGCATCGTTCTTCTCAACCACCATTAATGTTTGGAAAACGAACATCGACACTAACCCCACAGCCTGAACTAATAGCTATTGACAATGTCACGGATATAGAGCAACCTTTAAAAGAAGCGTCAACAAGTATCAATGAAACAGAATCCGAATTCAAGTTAAACTTTACCTTCACGGAGTTAAAAATTGGTCCGATACCAGTTTTTACTGATACTGAAAAAGAATCGAGTGTGGAATCATCTTCGAACGTGTCGATAACTGCATTTATTACTGAAAATGATACATTTCCAGCAATCGAAGAAACTGAAACCTTAGTGTTTAATTTGACTTCTGATGATATTGCTAAACTTCGAAAGCCAAGATTTGTGCCTTCCGATGATAACAAGGAAGTATTACAATGCTTCAATATCACAACCGAAATGATTGTGACGATTTTATATGATGAAACTGTCAGAATAAAAGACAAATCGATAACGGAAATAGTTGGAATTCACATCAGTTACAAAACTTCTGACTGGATCTCTCCAAAAGCATCAGAGCCAGAAAACAAACTTCTTCGCACTTCAATCAGATTTCATCCCAAGCCAAAAGATTTGCCAACAAATGTCAAAAGGTTCGTTACAGCAGTTTTTAGGTAAAAAAACATTAATGTAAAAAACAAACCTAATGCCCGCTTCCCACTGCAGGTTTAAGGTTTAAGGTTTAAGGTTTAAGGTTTAACGTAGAGCATGAAGTGAGCATATTGTCATTCCCGCTGCATAAGTTTAAGGTTTAAGGTTTAAGGTTTAACGATGTTGAAAAATTTCAACTTTTTGGTTTAAGGTTTAAGGATTCAGCCAATCAGCCACGAGCTGTAGGCGGAGCTTCTCCACTGTGTCAATCAGTTACGAGCTGTAGGCGGAGCTTCTATATTCTGTCAATCAGCTCCGAGCTGCGTGTAGGTGGAGCTTCTGCATCCAGCCGATGAATATACAACATTCAAATATCGATAAACCTTAAACTCCCAGTGTGAATGAAACGTTAAACCTTAAACCTTAAACCTTAAACCTTAAACCTTAAACCTTATACCTTAAACCTTAAACCTTAAACCTGCAGTGGGAAGCGGGCATAACATTCTAGACTTTGTAGCTAGCATTGTAAAAATTTTTGACCATGAACTCATTAATGAGCATTCTACCTTAAATTTACGTATGAAAAATTCTTACATTAGGTACTTACCTATAACTTTTAGTTTTTAGTTGTATGTAACTATTGTACATAATTACTTACCTTAAGCTGCATTAAAATATATTATTATAAACAAATTGATAATAATTGATAATAACCAACAAGTTGATCCTAAAACACAAGTAATAGTAAGGTAGTTAATCAAACTCGATACCATCGCTTTAATGTGTTGAAGAACAGAGTCCAGTTTGAGGAACAGCCCCTTCATGGTTAAACCAATTTGCTGACATAAATCTAGCTCAAAACGGCCCGCCACCGGCAAAAACTCTAAGGGCCCATTCTTTTATCGGATTAAATTGTTAATTTTAATCGGACTAAACAGTTTAAAAATTAAGCTTAAAAATGCCATTTTAAAACCTTCGGATTACACGGACTTAACTTTTATCACGCTGCTTTTTAATCGGACTAAACGGACTTAACTATGCACGCTGATGTTAAGCGTGCATGTTAAATCCGTTTAGTCTAGTGTTAGTTTTGGAATGGAATCAGACTAAAACTAAGCCGCTGACTCATTTTAACTCATTTAGTCCGTTTAACCTGATTTGCCATTCCAAAACCTCGGACTAAAATAAGTCTAGTCCGTTTAATCGGTGAAGGAACAGGCCCTAAGTAAATGTAGGTATGCTAATTGCTAATATGTGTCTATGTATTTAGGTACTACCTTCGTGAGGATCTGCGTGACCACTGCCCCTCAGCGCTGACGTGCTGGGACGAGCTACTTTATCCTTTCCTGCCCGATCAACCAAGCTTTGACTTCAACTACGCCCTTACAGTTGGACTCAGTTTAATTGTAGCTGCCACCGGGGCATATCTCGTAACTAGGCAAAAGTGGACTTGAATGTTTGGTTTTGGTATTGTCTCTTCATGGCAATAAACGATAAACAGTCAGTATGTGGTATTTAAATCAAGCCTTCAAACAATTTTCAGAAACTTAAGGCCTATTCACACGAGGACGCATTTTGCTCCATGGCGTACGTCATGGCGCATTGCATGGCGTACGCCATGGCGCACAAGCGGGCGCACGAGCGGGCGCATGAGCGGGCGCACGAGCGGGCGCATGAGCGGGCGCACACGCACACTTGCATACTAGGGCTGGGCACGGTTACAAAATCACTATCCGTGTACACGGTTAGTTTCGAAGACTACTAACCGCGTGTACACGCTAACTAACGGTTACTGCTATTATCTGCGTGTACATGCTAATTAACCGTGTAACCGTTTACACGCTAAGTATCCGTGTAACCGTTTACACGGATACTAACGGTGTAAACGGTTACACGGTTACTAACGGTTACACGGTTACTAAACAGTTACACGGTTACTAAACGGTTACAGGGTTACTAAACGGTTAGACGGTTACTAGCGGTTACACGGTTACTAAACGGTTACATGGTTACTTAATGCTTACACGGTTACCTACTAAACGTTATGAAGCAGAGGGGGATTCTTTACTAGACAGCATCAGCATAAGAATGACCCAGGGATGTTACGAACCACCCATCTCCAGATCTGCAGACCAGCAAGGTACCGTTTGAGCTACTGGGACAATGCTGTGCTGTCAGTATAAATGTCTTTATATATCGTGAAGAATATAGCTTGCACACACATGTGTGTGTATATGAAGTAACACACAGGCAAATCCCTTGCGCACGGTTGTAGGCTAATTTGCATAAATCCAGCAGCCCAAACGAACATTTTTCTTAACGGGTACACGAAGTCGGAAAACGGATAGTGTAACCGGTTACACTATCCGTTTAGAGTAACCGTTTACACTATCCGTTTAGAGTAGCCGGTTACACTATCCGTTTAGAGTAACCGGTTACACTATCCGTTTAGAGTAAACGGTTACAGTATCCGCGGTTACTGTGTCTTAACGTGCCTACACGCTGTAACCGCTAAGTAACCGCGGATAGTGACCCCTAAGCGTGTACACGCTAAGCTTAGCGTGTACACGGTTACACGCGTGTACACGGTTCGTACCGTGTAACAATGCATACTGCATTGTGTGAAATAATGCAGCAGGCAGTGTGAAAATAGAATGCGCCCTCTCATGCGCCATGGCGTACGCCAAAGCGTACGCCATGCAATGCGCCCGCTCATGCGCCCTCGTGTGAATAGGCCTTAAGACAATTTATTATCATTTGGCAAAAATTATGATTTAGTTAATCATTTCTATCTTTATCGGTTATAAAAATTGTCTAAGGATGAAAATCACTCGAATTATGCTAACGCACTCAATTTAAACAGTCAATCTATCCAAATCAAGGGCCTGTAGCTCAGATGGTAGAGCGCGCGCTTAGCATGCGCGAGGTACGGGGATCGATACCCCGCAGGTCCATTTCTTTTTTATAAAGTCTACGCTGATCGATCATCGATATCATCGAAAAGTGTTTTACAAGTATTACAGCACATTTTCATTAAAACCAAAACCTTTTAAACCTACAAAACGATGACCCCCGTTTTTCAAGCAAAGTGAATCTATTTCTCATAAGCATATATAATATGGCTGCAATTAACATACCCCCCTGGCCCCTGCAGACATCAACCTCATAGTAGTGTACCTCCTTTACCATTGGCTATAATATGTCTTTCAGCCCCCACTGGCGAGGTCAGGCCGCCCTTAACTTACATGGCCCAACAATTAGTGGCCGGCAATTTCTGCGCATTACAAGTTTTGGAATTGTAACAATTGTAAATAAAAAATCAGAAGAAATACATTTCTGTACAGAAATATCAGACTTTTTGTTACAACTGCAAGACTTGTAATTATTTGTAGCAAAGCAACACGCAAACAACTTAAATCAGAAATCAATTCTTTATTTGTGATACTCAATCATAATACACACATCAGACGCGTTTTTTCAAAGGCGGCTGATTTTGCCCAATCACATTCACGTTGAGACTCTCCTCAGCGGGACAAAGCCACAAATCTCCACATTCCGAATCGACCAATTGGATTGAACACGTGATCAGACAATTTTCTTCCAAGTTCAGCAGAAATTCTCTCGAAAAATAATCCCCATCCACATTCACTGATTTTGTCATGAGATTACTCTCAGCGGAGCTGTTCTGTGCGGATCGACTTGAGCTACTTTGTTGTGAGGATGATATCTGCTGCTTCAACGTAACCACTACTTCTGTTGCCCGGCGTAAATTACATGCACCTGAAAATACAAATAAAAGATAACCAAATAGCTTTTCAAAAAAAGCTGGCTGATTATAGTTCTACAATATTCTTACATACAATAAAATTAGATTCATACTGGAAACCCCATGTTCGTTCAATTTACTGGTCAACAGCCAAAATTATCAAACACGAATCACGTCAGTAATAATGTAAATTGATGATCAGCATGTGGCCTGCTTTTGTCGTAATTCTACCAGTTGTACGTAAATACGGCTGTCAGTATGAATCGACCCTAAAATAGGCATATGAAAACATCTATATAAATATAGGGCGAAAAAATGTATTTCGTAAATATTATACAACTTTCAAAATAAACATAAATGAATATTGTTTAACAAATAAATCCCACAAAAAAGTTTAAAACAATATTCGATGGTTTGGCTGCCATCATAAACTCTGAAAAAATCAACAAAACTGAACCTGAATATTCGATTAATCCTTCAACTTTCAGCACCAATTCTACCCCAGCCAGGGAATTGACGCTTCCGCTTGGCGTCATAGCCAGTTTCACTCGCGTATGCTGCAGTCGTTGGAAGAAAAAGCGTGGAATCAGTAGGGCTTTCTCGAAAATCAGCGCGCAAGGCCCGTTTAGAATCTTCTTCAGACTCTCACAGCCGGAAAAGTCAAGCAATTTTTCGCGGACATGTTCGATTGTGGCCAAAAAGTATCGATTTTGCTGGTTCAACGGGCTACTGGTGTTCGGTTTTGGAATAGTTGGTAGGTTCATCGGAGAGCCCCCGACCGTCACTGCTTTGCGTTCAACTGCCAACACTTGTAACATCGCCGTGTAGATCTGAAACGAAATTATTTGCTCTGGTTAACCCAGTTATAAAGGTTCCGCCAATAACTGTGAAGAACAAGTCATGGAGGAGGGGGTAAAGTTTCGGTCTTGAATTCTGGGGGGGGGGCAACCACCTATATTTTTTATTATACTCATTTGATAAGTAATTTATCAAAATTATTAGAGCTTATTATGTCATATCAGACAAATGCACAAAAAATAAGGAGCTAGGCTCGATTCATACTTATAGCCGTATGTCCGTACAGCCGGCAAAATTACGAAATAGTCACGCCACAAATAGTGTATAAGATTATATTGTGGCGTGATTGTTTCGTTATTATGTCACATGAACGGACATATGGTTAGGTATACAGGACAGACCTGCCCTTAGGTTTCTATTGCATTCGATAGTACCTAGCCTAAATTTTGACTCGAAGTCATGCTTCTCGTTTATTTACGTCCTTCAGGTAGTCTATGGACTATCCAGTCGGAAAAATTATACATTTTCCGATCATACGTGTAAACGGGGTCTCAGTCTGGAGGGAAAGGGCTTGCCCCGGATTGTTGAAGTTTTAGGGGAGGTTTTTAAGCCTCGATGTTTCGGGGATTTATTGCGCTTTTTGCACATTTTTGAAGCATTTTCAACTTAGCTTTCTTGCACCTTTTTTTCAGCACCAAAGAGTGGGGTTTGTCTCGATGGGTCAATTAATCTAAAAGGGGGCTTGTCTCTGAATCTTAAATTTGAGGGGACCGCCTTCCCCCATGTACACCTGTGATTCCGACAGCACAGACTTGTCACACTAAGTATGGTTCGACGTTCGACCCTAAGGCTCGATTCACACTTACAGCTGTATGTCCGTTCGCCTGCAATGACATCACAAGCAGTGGATCAGCCAGCGCAGGTGACGTCATTATTTCGTCATTTTGTCGGCTGAACTGACATACGGCTGTAAGTATGAATCGACCCTAAACCAGACAGCTATTACCAATGAGATTGCTGTGGACCACAGGGCCAGATAGTAGAGGGTTTGAGCATCGGCATCGAAGCAAGACAGTCGCAGATCGTCCAGAGACGTCTTGAGCGATTCGAACTGTTTGCACAGCTGGCTGACTTGAGACTGGTAGTCGATGCGGAACGGGATCAGGGGCTCAAACTGAAACAGTTCCAATAACAATATTTTACTGAATTCCAAACAAAAAACAGGATTACATTTAAAGCCAGGTTCACTTCACCCTTGTCCTCAGTTTTGTTCACTTTTGTTTGACTTTGACTTAAGGTGGTAGTTACGTTTTCGACAGTTTTTATAACGTGCTATAATTTTTGATTGACTCAATAAATTTAATAGCTGTCTTTTTCACGTTAAAGTACTTGACTGGAACTACACTTATGCACATTATCTAGCTTAAATCTGTACCAAGCTAGTCTGCAGACACTGTTAAAGTAGTCAAATTTCGTGAATTTTTGCATTTTTCATGTTTTGCTTGTAAAATTGACAGTGTAATTCCAAATAATTTCATTCTTTACACCAACATAGTCAATAACAGGGTGAATTTTAATGCTAAGTTTGGTGCATTTATATGATGTAGAAAAGAAGTTACGGACCTTCAATTTTGAATTTTTTCAAATTTTGAAAAATATACAAATTTTTGAATCTAATTTTTTCACGACATGGGCTAAATTAATACAAATAAAAAAATTGACACATCAGAAATTGTCTAAAAAACATGTAAAATAACGCATGAAAAGATTGCAACATTGAGACTTGAGATTTAGTCCACGGAAGTACATTTTTACAGATTTCTGTGAATGAAATTGATGTAACGCAAAATTTAAGCCATGAAAATTTTTGAAATTTTAGCATAAAGTAGACACATATGTGTGCCAATTTATCCAAAATTTTGAACAGAATCCGTGTAGTAGTTGTCAAGTTTTGCGGACTTTTGTGTAATGCACTTTAGTTCAAAAAGAAATGTTACATAAATGTGACGTAATCTCAAAAAGTGAAAAACGGAAGGATACGTTTTGGCATCTAAATTGAAGGTTTTTGACATGCCCGTGTGTCATTTTTTACTTTTTTCAATAAACGGCTTTTTTGACTAGCTACTACTTTGGCTTAGCTAAACATAAAATTTACGAAAAATTGTCGTAACTGGCTGAAAAATATTTTCTGTGAAAATTAAAAATGATTGTTTCAAGCTATTTTAGCAAGCATTTATCTCATTATAATTTATAGTTTCCTAAATTAATATGCGTACTATAAATTACTGATTGAAAATTAATCGTAAGTTGTCAAATGTTACTCCTGCAAAACTGTCGAAAACGTTACTACCACCTTAATGTGGGCTATCAGCCACTAGCCAGACAACTACCAAGATGTGGTGATGTGTTAAAAACCCGGACTGAATTTACACTAGTTTTTGCACGTGCTAAGTGCCCTTCTGAACACTGACACAAAGAATATTAAACCACATTTAATCATCAAGTGAATCTTTTAAATCAACCTGGAAGTCTAATAATATTAATATAACAAGAACAAAATAAGTTGTTGCCACAAATGTGCCATACTTATAGCCGTATATCCATTCAGTGGGCAAAATTAGAAAATAATTACGCCACCGACAGTGCATCGGATATTAAGCTTGTTGCAGGTTTTTTGGTTGGCCGGGTGAACGCACGTACAGCTGCAAAATATGACTCTAAAGCCCGTTCATACTTGTCCTTAAGGACGTAAGGACCGGGACAAGGACAAATTTCAATCAGCTGCAGTGACGAATTTACCACAGCATTTGGGCTAATTTTTTGCATACGATCTGGATGTGACCCAGACTTGCCTCAAGGAAAACGTCAACGCAATTGGCCAGGTAATTTTCTTGAAATCGCTTAAGGACAAAACGATAGGGACAACGACAAGGACGAGTATGAACCGGGCTTAAATCGTTTTTCTCGTGTTAGAAAAGCAAGCCTACTATTAAGCGGCGTGGCCATGACATAATTTCACATTTCAATGGTAAAACATTCAACAAACGACTGTAAGTATGAATCGACCCTTACAATTATATTCACACCAAACCTGTATGAGTAATCGCAGCTGGTGCAGTGCATCCAGTATTCTAGCCCTGCAAATAGCGAAGGCGGCCGGGAAGGGAGAGCTAAGGGTGTTTCCTTTGAGAGTTTGCACGGACCAAAAATGCACTGCAGCTTTGCGCCAATCAGATGCGGCCTGGGCTGTCTGACTGGGGTCACGTGACAGGCTGCACTCGGATTCGCAGACGCGCTGCAATCCGGTGACCCAGCTACGCAAGCCTTCGTCTAGAATCTAAAAAATGACTGCGTGAAACGCCAGTGTCATTAGTTTTTATAATAAACACTTTTTTTAAATCAACAAGCCCAGCAATGCCCACTGAGCGTGTACCAAAAAAAGACTGTTAAAGTAGTTATTTTGCAAGTTACAATACTGTTCTAGTTAATCTTGTGTATGCGCGAACACATCGCAACACAACACCACACGGGCATTCACCCGAGAACAACACGTACTATCGAAAGCTTAAACTTTATAATGAAAGCGAATTACTAAATACAACCAAACTTATTAGCTCAATCCGTTGAATTAAGTCCTAATTAAATCACACAATTTGACCTATTTTGAACAAAAGCGCTGGCATCATTGAAAACATGCCCAAATATTAACAGTTTTTGAACTACCTACAAATGTATTTTCAAAGCCAAGAACGCCACGTGACACACTAGCAGAAGCAACTAGCAACCAGTTAAAATTTTATCTATGGCTTCTGAAATTTTTTTAATATTATGTTGTTTAGTAACGTACTGCCGGATAAATAGTTTCCAACAATCGAAGAGCATTTTCGTAGAAGCCGTATCGCATCGAAGCTCTTGCCAATTTATAGCGCGTCCAATAATCTTGATAGTCGATTTTCGGCTCAATCAATTGATGCACCAACACTGGCTGACCTAAAATTACAGCATCACTAAAGTCTGACTGACAAAACATAGATGCGCCACTTACTTATTTTAGTGGCATGACTTCTGCGACTACTCGCTGTACTCTTTATAGTCAAAATCCATTCTTTTCGTAACGAAATCACATGTTTCGTTTTCTCAAGTGGTGCAAACTGGAATACTTGAAACAAAACACCAGTGATTTCATGACTCGCCAGAGTTTAATAAATTTGTTTTTCAATCAGTTGCGGCAATAATATTATGCTTTTGGTTTTGAAAACTAAGAACTTCCAACAAAATAGGACTAATAAAAAAAACAAACCAAATATATTACCGAACGTTGCAGGAGCAGAGATTCGAAAAAGTCTAGTGACATAACTGAACAAATTATGATAGCCGTAAAATTCATATTAACATGAAAAGCGACCAAGCAGCTATAACTATAAAAAATGTAACAAAACACGTATACAAATCCACACCAAAAAAACTGAACCTGCTGAATAAATGATGCAACTGATCAGAACTAAAGTTGAGCCGGATAAATTGTCTGCTGCGGGCTTTTCTGACAATAACGACACCATCGCGTCACAAAGTCCCTGCGAAAGTGGTTGTGACCAAAAATCCAGCAGTTTAAGTTGAGTTTCCAGCAACAGATTTATTTCAGTTGGCTTGTCCCCTGATGTGAACAGAAGCTGAAAAATGCAAAAAAACCTTTATTGGCGAGCCGACGATGGTCCAGAAGCTAGTAAATCTACGGCGGACTGCACCAAATCGAATTAACTGACGATTAGCTTAAACCGATTTAGCTCAGGCTTAAATTCCTTAAATCGGTTAAAGTCCTTTGCACCAATGAAGATTAGCACAGTTGGCGCTTAAGATTTAGTTGAAAACTGAGATTTAGCTGCGACTTAGCTGGGACTTAACTAAATCGATTTAACTGGAGTTTAGCTCAAGCTCAGACTTAAATAAATCCGATTTGGTGCAGTCCACTGCTGGAAAGTTAACGAGGAGTTTTGATTTTTTACGAAGATTTTTGATGTTACTGATCGATCGTAAATTTACTAAAAATGCCATATTTGCAACTGTAAAACAGATAAAACGATACACCACACAGTGTAAGCAGATAAACTGTGCACTAATGCACCCATATACGCATGATCCATATTAATATGCTTTCATAAAAATTAAAATCAAGAAACATTAAGCCACAGAGTTGCAGGAGAACAAAAAAATGGCGAAAACTTTGATTTTTAGGCCGAAATTGATCAACTGGAGACGTATCAGATAAATTTATCTGCCGAGTCATAAAAAGCAAAGGGGGGACCCTTGTGTACAATTCAGTCTGAAACAATTTATCCTCCTTTTATTCTATGCAAACCGTTGGGTAACTGGACCTGGAGTCTCAATTTAACGCAGTGAAAAACTAAATGGCGTACCGTGGCTGTTCTTTGGTGTTTTCTGCAATATAGTTTGGTCTATAAAAAATATGAAACCAGCTTCACTAATAACAGTTTTTAATTCAATGACTATTAAAAAGCCCATTTCTTGCCTGTATTCTTTGCAAAACAGCTCGATAAATCACTTGAGCCAGTTTCAGGTCAAATTCACAGGCCTGGCCAATTCTGCGCAAAAACCCAACACCACAACGCTGGCTGAAACTTTCCAAACTGGTGACGATAATCAGGCAGACTTCCGCCAACTGTTGCGAAATCTCGCAGTTATTGGGATTCTAAAATAATTAATTAATTAATTAATTAATTAATTAATTAATTAAATAAATAATCATTCATTAATTGGTTAAATTTGACCAAAGTGTTTATCGTGCAATTGTATTGGCACAACGCCACGACAAAGCATAAAATACTCATAAATAAATTACCAACTTAAAACGATACCAACAAAATTCATCGAGCAATGCCAGCATATTATAATAAATGGCTATAAAGTGAGCAACTAAAAAGATAATAACTTTTAAAGACTACCATTACGTGTCTGCTTGCATCAAGATGTCAATTTTCAACTACAATCTGCTAGGACCGATTCAAACTTACATTCGTATGTCCATCCTGCCACAGGTTTCATCTTGAACATTCTATACTAAAGTCTGACAAAAAAACAAAAGCGCCGCTTACTCATTTTAGTGGCATGACTTCGGCGAAATGCGAAATACTTGCTGTACTCCTGATAGTCGAAATCTATTTTTTTTCGTCACGAAATCACAAGTTTCGTTTTCTCAAGTGGTGCAACTATTTTTTGTCAGAATTTAGTGGCGTAATTTAATCCTAATTTTACCGGCTCGACGGACAGAGTAAGTATATATGAATCGACCATAAGGTACTACTACTATACCCATACTACTCATACCTACTATTCTCTGCTTATCAATGATACTAAAGTTTGACCAAAAAGTGCTGGACCCTGAGACAAAAAGAAACACGCGATTTCATTATGAAAAGAACGAATTGCATGCATCAAGAGTACAGCGAGTAGTCACAAAAATCGCGCCACCTGTTTTCTTTCAGGGTTCAGCAATTTTTGGCCAGACTTTACTAAATATTCCATTTGCCACAAGAATCTATTACCAAAGCAGCCATTATCGCTAACGCTTCAGCGGCAGTCAGGGCAACGCCACTGTTTGTGGCCAGCGACAAGCGACTAAGCTGAGACGCCACTGCAGGAATACGCTCCAGCCACTGTATGCTAACTGTAGTACCGTCCAGAAGGTAGATCAGCACTTGCAGTAAATCAATGGCCACTGAAGGTTCAGAATCTAATAAAAATAAAAGTCTTCAAGCTCAGTAATCGGTACTTTAAGGAAACAAAAAAAGCATAATTAATGTATAGGTAAATAATGTGCCTTGTGTGATTTTCGTCTGTGTAATACAATATTTACTAATAATAGATCTGCTCAAAGCGAATCAAATCGGTTTCATGTAAGTGTTGTGACAAGAGTTCAATAATTGTTCCGCAATATAAACTGAAATAACTGTGCAAAAGTCGACAATGAATAATATCCACCTCAAAATAAATTGATCACTTTCTAGTCTAAGCTGCGCTGATCAATTCTACAAACTGAAAAAAAACTAATAAAAAAGACAGCACTCGTTATTTCCTTACCCGCGCACTGATTGGCTAATCGAATCACGTGTTCAGCGTGATCCAATAGCCATTTATGCGGCGCATTTCTGGCCAATCGTTTCAAGCCTTGTCCGGCTACTCTCAACAGCTTTCGTTGATCACTAAATCGATCACACAACTGTCCCTGATCAATGATCGCCAATAATCGATTGATCTGATCGGAGAGATTGAACAGGGAGTTGAGCGATAGGTCGGTCAGTACGCTGAGCATTATGGTGGAGCTGTAGGGAAGGTAGCTGGCCTGATCCAGTTGGTTGATCTGAGCCAGATCAGCGTGGCGAAAGAGGGGAACCAGTTCACGCTTGATCTGAACCGGGTAGTCGGGCGACTGCAGCAGATCACAAGTCTGCAAAACAATCCTATATAAAAATAAAAAAAACTAAAAAAAGTTATAACATATATTAAAGTAAAAAGACTGACCTACCTAGAGCATAATGCTTTATATACTGGACAAAACGGACAGAACGCGGCTGTTGAAATCTATATAGCTGAGCTTAGAACTCTTTCCAAACTGTAATCGGACAGTAAAAGCAGTCTAAACCAAGCCTGCTTTTGACAAGACTCAGCTGACTTATATTAAACCCCGGTTCATACACGTCGTTGTCCTTATCCTTATCAATTCGGCCCTGATAAACTTTGAGTAAAGTACCGGACGAAATGTCAAAAGTCAAAAAATTTTGTGTGAACCATGTTGGAACGAAGACTCAACTAACTAAAAAATTAACCTAAAAGAATTTGCCCATTCGCCACAGAAGCTTGCCAAAGTTTGTCCTTGTCCCTGTCCCTGTGTCCTTAAGGTGGCGCTCAGGGGAACCGACTTTGGCGTTTAGTTTTCTTCAGCGAGATTTTTGACCATAATGTCTTGAAGGAAAGTTATTCAGAAGGAAAAGGGCTTTCATTTGATGTGCATATTGTGATAAATTTTTTTTAAATTTTTTGGACAATTTTGTAGCCGTAGCATAAAATTTTTTGTTTCGATATAAAATGACTACTCATATCACTGAAATACGCTGTTTCTTCGCTTTAAATTTATCTATTAAACATAAGAATACGTTGAAGCTTTGCTGAGTTATTCAGCCGTGAAAATAGCAAATAGAAAATGAAAAACCTTAAAAGCTGATAAATCTTCGAAAATGTCAAATATTTGATTTAATTTTTAAAAAAATTGAGTATGGCTTTTGGTAACTTTTTCAACGGAAATATGCAGTCATGGGAAAGGTCTAAATTTTGAAAAAGTGAAACGTGTGGGCAAAGCTTACATTTTTGCGTAGCGAAATCGACTACTTTTTTGGACCTAGGTCCCAGCTGCCGATTGCGATCGAGTTGAAAATTTGCACAATGAAAGAAAGAATATAAATGCAGACGTGAAAGTTTTTCGATTTTCAAATTTTGGCCCGTAGCACTTTTTGTAGTCGCAACACAACTGATTTTTGAAAAATCGATTTTTTTGCAAAATCTGAAATAGAAATGAAAAATCGAAGATCAATCACGTCTAGATTTTTGAAAGATCTTTCCATCGATACCAAGATCGTCAAAATCGGTTAAAGTTTCGCTGAGCTGGGTCAAAACAAAATTAATGTGAATAGGAAATTTGACATGGTCATAAAATTTGACACTTTCACATTAAAGTGTTGATCTGTATTGTAAATAGGTTTTTTTGATGTCTCTTTGATGTACAATTAAATTGGTTTTGCTATTTATTGCATGAGCTGAGCGCCGAACATGAGTTTTGTTGCTGAGCGCTACCTTAAGGACAAGTATGAACCGGGCGTTATTCCACATAAGCCCGGTTCATACGCGACCTTGTCCTTGTCCCTATCGTTCTGTCCCTAAGCAATTTCAAGAAAACGATTGGGCCAAATGAGTTGATGTTTCACTTGCAGAAAGTCTGGGTCACATCCAGTTCGTATATAAAAAACTAGACCAAATACTTTTGTAAATTTTTCACTACAGCTGATCGAAATTTGTCCTTATACCTGTCCTTTTGTCCTTAAGGACAAGAATGAACCGGGCTTTAAAATTCGTTCCGTCATCATGAAAATGGCGATTTTTCAATGAAAATTTTTTATGGATAAATTTATGGACATTGTGACTTGCGTACGTATCGTAATGTTTTCCATCCATCACAAAACCCGCAAAGAGAAGACTTGTTTAAAAGTTCACTCGCCAAAGAACCCTAGAAATGGAAGGGAAGAAAATTCCCCCTATTTCTCTCCTCTCTGGGTACGCATTAGACACTAACAAAAAATACCAAAACCACCTTTTGAAAAATGGTATGGAAAAATTTCTTGGAATACTGTCCATATTTGCCGGCGGCTTGTATGGCAGCTCTGAGCTCTCCGGCATGGTGTGAGTCTAGACAGCGTCTAATAAAGTCGTGGACGTTGTCGTACTCGGCCAAGGGTTTGGCGCAGTGAGCCAGAAAACGTAACAGCAGACTTCGAGCTAAAGGATCATTGCCTAAAAAACAACAAAAGTACGATATAGCAGCACAACAATTTTGGGTGCTCCTCCCCCCCCCTCCCCTGCGTCAACTCAATTTTGACCCCCCCTTCCAAAAATGACGCATTTACTTTTTTGGACCAAAAAAACACCAATTTTGACAATTTTTGGCGAAAAGTTTGGTAAAAATCACTTAAATTTCACTAAAAAATGCAGATTTTTGCAAATTTTGGCCAAACTTTTACTCCCGCCGGGACCCTAACCCCTCTTTTTCACCTGGCGGGACCCCCCCTCCCTCCCCCTGGACCGAATTTTTTTTGTGGTCTTCCCCCCCATCCCCCCCCCCAACTACGTGTATGGTACGGGACCTCATTGGCCAAGAAAGGTAACGTCGATCAAACTCATAATTTTCGTGCTATTGGTATGCACTCTATGGAACACAGTTGTAAGAGCATGAAAAATTTTGATACACCCTCCACCTCCTAGATTGGACTCACCCACTCCAAAATGGACGCAATTTTTACCTGTTGTAACAAAAAATAGCTATTTTGACGCTTTTGACCAAACTTCACGCAAAAACTAAAAAATATTTTGTTAAAAAACGTTTGTCGCTAAGATACACTCAACAGAAAAGTAGAAAAGACACGTTGCCTATGCCAGTATCCTCCCCTTTCTCTTTGCCCCGTTTTTAGCTAAAAATTACCCGGAACAGTGATATTTTTTAATATTTATGGATTTATGGCCAAAGGTTTGAAATAACATTAATGACTGACGCAAAAATATGTAACCAATCAGACACAATACACAACCGACAATCATGTTGTTTTTTTTGCTTACTGTAGGATACGGGAAAGACTCGACTGAGAATTTCTTCAGTGCTGATTAATTTCTCGATGTCTGCGGGACAACGATTAAGCACCTCCACCACACACTCACGCAGAAAATTGGTGCTGAAAAATGAAAAAAACTAGCTATGCTTCAAAAACAACTTCAAGAGTTTCAAAAAAAATGTATATAGTGGTTTTGGGGATAAACGTTAGTGGTAGGTTGTGATATCCAAAACCTTATATAGTTACGGGAATTCAGGTCCACAAACATAACCAGCAAAGTATATATTTGAGTTTTCACACAAAACCATGAAACTTTTTAAGTAAAAAAGGCACTAACATGATGGTTCTTTTTTAACGGTCAAATAAAGAATCAACATATTCTTTTTAACTGTAAAAAAGACATCAAGATGGTTCTTTTTAGAAAACAAAAAGCAAAATAGACACAACACAAAGTCAAAATAAACAATCTTCTGCAGTAGCTATTCTCTTTGACATTTCATCTTCATTACAAATACAAGCCTACTTAACAATTAGTAATCGCTTAATATTAGTTATCGATTAATATTGGTCACAGAGATGCCGATTGTCTTGACTTAGTCCCATCTCCGTCACGCCAGGTTCATACTCGTCCTTGTTCTTGTCCCTACTCTATATTTTGCCCTTAAGCAGTTTCACCTAAGATTTGTCCTTATCCCTGTCCCTATGTTCTTAAGGCCAAGTATGAACGGGGGGCTTTACCCGATAAAAAAACGCCCTATACCTGTTTCTAAACAACTCAGACAGCTTGAGAAAGGTTGCGTTAATGAAAATGGGGAAGGGGTGGCGTTGGAAATAGAGGGGGACCTTGGCAACGGCCTCGGCCTGCTCGCCCAGACGACTCGAGCGCAGTCCCCGGTCCAGATCCGCCAGGGCTGAGTTCCAGTCAGTCGTGCCCGCTGTGCTGTCCATTAGAGACGCTCCGCTGGAACCAGTAACAAACCAGTGCGTGGGTAGGTAGGAATTTCTCGGGGGAGGGTGAAGTTGCCTATTGGGGGGGGGGGGGATGAAAACCCCCCTAACCTCCCCCACCCCCGCCCATGTATGGTAACAAATCTAAAGGCCTATTCACACGAGGGCGCATTTTGCTTCACTCCATGGCGTATTGCATGGCGCATGCCATGGAGCATGAGCGTGCGCATGACCGGGCGCATTCTATGTTCACACTGCCTGCTGCATTATTTCACACAATGCAATAGGCAAGTATGCGTGTCCGCCCGCTCATGCTCCCTCGTGTGAATAGGCTTTAACAGGCGTAAAATATGAGGCCTCATTGAATAAGTTGCCAATTTTACACTCCTGCATCTGTGATCACAAGACACAATTATAGTATGTGATATAACATTTAGTCCTCCCAAAATACAAGTACCTACCTTTTCGCAATAAGAGTGCGATTTGATAAGAAAACTAAGCACCAGCACATGCTTAAGTTATGTTTATGAGGGAAACTGAATCAACACTTAAAACTACTCACTATCACTATGTACTTCTACTCAACACACGTCCTTTCGACATAAAAATGGTGCTGAATATGATAATGAATGCTAATACGTTTACTTACTACATAAAGCGAATTAATGATGGAATTAGACTTGTAAGCACGCAGCCAAAGGTAAAATTCGTCTAACGACCGACTTAAGCCTTCGCTGACAATGAGATCATGAAGCAACCACAATAATTCAAAAGCAACACAAGCACTAGATTTCTTTTATTTATAAATAAAGTTTTGTTTTAAAGTTACCAAACAACTAGCTGACAAATGTTTTAATGGAACAAATAATAAATACGTTCTACTCCATTTAAAACAAACACTGATAAAGACATTTCTGACCAAACATCAACAAAAAAGCAGATACCATAAAAATCCAAGTTTAGATTAATATAACGATCAGTTTTAGCACATCAGCTCAAATTATATAAAAATACAAACAAATCTAAAATTTTGAGACACAGTTTAAAGTTTACACAAAAAATATCCTTCTTATTGTATACACAGGGGTGGACGCGGGTCGTGGATACCCGCGGGTTGGGTGGGGTTGAGTCATAAAATTTGATGGTGGGTCTACCCGCGGGTACCCACTGCAGGCTGTGCGGGTCGCTTAATTTTTTTCTGACCCACGAAACCTGATAAATTACCACTTATGATTCTAAATTTAGAGAATTTAGGATTGGATACTGCTTAAGAATGCCTTTCGGTTAAAGTAACAATGTGAACAACGCAAAGTAGAACACTGTGGGAATTAGACTGGGCATCAGTTAAACACAACCAATCAGTAGGTATATATGTTATGTACCTTAAAAAGGTTGTCAAAGTGGGTCGTGGGTCGACTTTTACGGCGCGGGTTGGGTCGTGGGTTACCCACGAGCATCAAGCCGCGGGCTGGGTTGGGTCGCGGGTCGAAAATTGCGACCCGCGTCTACCCCTGTGTTATAGCAGCTTCAAGCCGCAAAACCTCATATATTGAAACTCCTTTATTTTTTTGACCAAATAATTGCATTTTGAATCTGTCCGAAAATTTAGGACAATCCTCTAACAAGATCGACAGCAAATATCAGACGCAACTAGTATATAGTTTGCTCTATTAAAAAATAGTTGACTGAAACAACTAAAAGATATGCAAAAAATAAAAGGCATATACTACGTAGTAAAAACAACATAGTAGGGTCTGATCAGCACGCCTAAAACCATTATTAGACAAAAACAAAGACCAACATCCAGCAAAAAACCAACTAGCTTTCAAATAATTATACAAATCCACAACAAATCATCCATAGCTACATTTGCAGAAATCAATGCTAGATTCTAAGTCGGGCAAAAAGGTTCTCAGCTCTATTGTCAGCAAATCGTGCAGTTTCATGCCGTCGTGAGCGTAAATCCACTGATTATTCACAAAATCGTATCGTTTCGGTCCGCTAACGGGAGAGGACAGCCAAATCTGTTTGTTAGGCGACTGTTTATTGATCACATACGTTCCCCCGCCCTTTCCCAGCTTCACCGTCAGAACGCCCTGAGAGCAGTTCACGTCAAAGTCCGGGAATTTCGACTGTAATTCATTGATTTCGTCAAAATGTTCCGTCAATGACTCGAGTGTCTCCTCTGCAATGGACTCGTACTGCAGGGCTGAAAGGCTGCTGGTGACGCCGTTGTTTTCTGGAGACACACAAAAATAACTAAAGCCTAACCAAAAATAATTGCTGAACCCTGAGAGAAAACAGGTGGCGTGATTTTTGCGAGTACTCGCCGTACTCCTGCCTGAAATGCAATCTGTTAGTAATAAAGTCATGTTTTTCATTTGTCTTGTCTCAGGGTCCAGCATTTTTTGGCCAGACTTTAATATCACAAATTTTGAAACTGCCTGGCTAAGGGTCGAATCATACAGTCGTATGTCCATTCAGCCGGCAACATTATAAAATAGTCGTGCATTCTGATCTGAGGCAGTGGCGTAATCTTACCTTATCAGCATTCTGTAATAGTCTACCGTTACAGTCACTCTAAATTACTGAATTATATACTCTTGAAATGAATTACACCACGCTACTTAAAAGCACGTGCCGAAAAGATGGGCGGAAAAGCACCGAATGTTGGCAACAATTATATAGCTACGCTAAAACAGACCCGTATACTATTCAACAATCAACAGATAGGATCATTGTAAAACCATGTTTTTCTACAGAGTTTATGAAATAAATCAGCAAATATTATATACCAATAATAATACTAAAATCAGTCCAAAACTCTTATACAACTATAGCAGCCATGTATTGACTTACTAGCAGTAGGGAAAGAGGGTTGCTCTGTCGAGGTACTGGCACAGTGCTGCAGAGTGACTGGGAAACAGCGGACCGGAAGAGACTCCACACGGGCCAGTTTGGGTGAGCGTAGTTTGGCACATGACTGCAGGCGTAAACGGGCCATCAGGCTTAGTCGATTGAGGCCAGTCGAGGCCATAGAGCACAATGCTCGAAGTTTAAAAATGAAGCTGAATGTATGACTGGGGCCAATTCCTAAAATAGATTAAACGGATTAGATTAAAATTTGTTTGCCTAACAACTAGAAACCTAGGGATACGTTTCAACTCACTACTTACTAGTAGGTGTAGAACTGAGGATATTATCTATAATAACGCTAAAGCCTGTTTCAGTTCACACGATGGGGAAAACGCGTGTGGTGCCCCTGGGGGCCTGGGGCGCCCCACCGGGGGATTCCCCACGTCTTTCCACATCGTGTGAAATAGGCTTAAAAGGGGGTGTTACTACGATGCTAAAGTCTGTCCAAAAATTGCTCGACTGTAGAACATGATGTGAGCAGAGCATATTGCACATTCCCACTGCATAGTTTTAAGGTTTAACGAAGTTGAAAAACTTCAACTTTTTGGTTTAAGGATTCAATTAGGCAATAAGCTACGAGCTGTAGGCGGAGCTTCTCCATTCAGTCAATCAGTTACGAGCTGTAGGCGGAGCTTCTATATTCTGTCAATCAGCTGCGAGCTGTAGGTAGGCGGTGCTTTTGCATCCAGCCAATGAATATACAACATTCAAATATCGTTAAACCTTTAACTGCCAGTGTGAATGAAACGTTAAACCTTAAACCTGCAGTGGGAAGCGGGCATTAGTCTGATTTATTGGGCATATAGTTGTTGATTAAAAGCTGGATAGCTTCGGATTAAAATGAGTGGTCCGGGTCCGTTCAGTTCAATAAGTGAATGTAACACTAATCTTGCCTAAACGGAATACTGTCGCATAAAACATGAGCGGACTACTAAAGCATAAATGTTTACTGTCCCAATGTTTACTTTGGATCTGAAAATAAACTGAACAGTACCCATTCAGTGAAACTCGAAAACAAAACTTGATTACACCTAAAGTTGGCTAAAATGCAAAACGGAAAATAATCATGGAATAGCCTCCAGTCATCTCCATATTTCATTTATCCGCTACTCGCCGTGTCAACCAGTGGAAACAGAAATATTTGCGGACATTTATTTTTGTTGAACAACATTCCAACTCAATGTCAGTGACATCGCAATAATTTAATGGTCGTGTTTGTGTAAATGAGCTGTTCCTCCTACAAGTTACGACCGACGACAATAAACTTTCTTTTTGAGAACGTCTGATCAGCGCTCCAATTGGCTCATGAGGAACCTTATCCCAACTACACACGCTGCGTAAATATATTCCCCTGAAGTTTAACTTTTTCATACGTAAAAAAACCACCATCTGGCAGTAAAAAACTAGTACACAGAACAATATATATATATATATATATATATATCAGGGGTTTTTTTTTCGTTTGTGAAAGTGTGCAAAATCTGTGCAAAATACTTTTTGACTGTGCATTTTACTTTTGTAGTGTGCAAATTTTTAATAGTCAAATTTTAGCCCAAATAAGCTTACCAAATTCCACAGACACAAAGTCAGCATTGCGCAATTGCAAAATTTGACTGAGCTTTTGCATGTCTCTTCATTACCAATGTGGCTGCGGAATTGCGGCGGCCACTGGCCAGGACATGCAAATTGGCATAATATATGGGGGCAAAGACGAAGCCAGTGCCAGAATTTGAGATCTGATGGGAATGGAGAAAATTGTTGGGATCGCAAACGGCCAAATTGTTTTGCTACATACAAATGCTGTAAATATAATTTGCGGGAACGATTTTTACATTTTTTGACGAAGTGGTTTACATTAAAAAGTGTTCAATTTAATCTGAAAATAAACTCACTGTCTTCAATAAGTTCCTCTAACAACTAACTTTTATCTCATCTCAGTAAATACTATGATCTCTCCTTGGAACCACACCTAAATTCGTACTATGGGCACAAAATATCGTTCCACTCCCTCTTTAGTTTTACTTCACGTAAATTTGAATTTTTTACGAATAATCATAACATAATTCCGGTCGTGTACCCAAAGAAGTTGTTGCAGTTGAAAGTAGTGGGGACAGCAGTAGCGTAGCCAGGATCCATATAAGGGAGGAGCCAACGTACCTGTTTGGCTGTTTGCCCGAAAATTTTTCGAATGTTGTCCACCGGGGGAGGGGGGTGCTATGGCCGCTCCCCGAAATTTTTATCCGAGGAGGGGCCCAAACCGCTGAGGGGGGCTCTGCCCAGTGGCGTAGCCAGAAAAAAATTTCGGGGGGAGGGGAATGACTTTTCGTTTTTTTGAAATGTGTTAATATGCACTTAAGGTGGTAGTTTCGTCTGTGCAGCTTTTTTTGATGAGCTGTTACTCGGTTGTCTTAGAAGCTATTTATTAGCGGTTTTTTGCATTTTAATGACCAAAAATGGTACCGTAAGCTCATGTATTTGTTTTGTTGACAATTTTGACAGTTTATCCAAAAGACGCTGTGAAAAATCTCAAATTTTGCTTTTTTTCATGTTTTTGCGCTATGTTTGATTATGTAAAGAATATGAATTGATGAAGTTTAATTCCGATTTAGTCTAAATTCGCTGGTAGGTGTCTCAATACATGCATAGTTTCATTTGGATAAGTTTTCAAATTGCTTCAGTACTTTAAATCTAATATTCAAAACAGAACTTTTTTGAATTTCGTAAAACTTTATGGCTTCAGAAAACAAAAAGTACAATGCCTATCATTAATTGCAAAAAAAGGAATCTAGATATTTTAGTTTTCTTCATTTTGGTTAACTATTATGAATATAGACTGCACACATAATCAGAAAATTGACACTTTCGAGTACATGACGCATCTTTTAGTAAATGAACTCGTATGCGTTACCATGGCAACCATGGCAATAAATTCCACCACCATAGTCTAAAATAACCTATTGTCTTCCAATATGACCGCTAATACATTCAAACGACAACACGGAAGCTAGGTAAAACGAATATAAAACGTGACGTCTTGTCACGTATTTTCGAGCGTTTTTTCTCAAAAATGGGGGTGATACACTTCAGAGCTTATAACCCTGGTTATATAGCAGTTGGTAACATGAGTTTTGACACAACACTATAGTACAACTTTATCTAGTTTGGTGCCTAGTTTTGAAGATATGCATAGCTTAAATTTTACATCACATCATTTTAAAATGAAAATCGGAGTTAAATTCAGAAAGTGTCAATTTCCTGAAAACAGTTGCAATTAAATTTTCGTTTTAACGTTCCAAACTGATGTTAAGTAAAATATCTAGATTCCTTTTTTTTAATTTAGTGAAAATCAATACTGTTTTTGAGAAAAAGTTATTTAAAAATTATGAAATATTGTAAAAATAGCCAAAAAATGCCAAAAACACTACTTTTTTTGCTATAACTATAGTGTAACTGATTATAAAGAACCTATAATTTGCCCATATGTTTGCCTAAACGTATCTCATATGTGTGCAAAATTTCATAAAGTTAGCTGTTGATTAGAGCGAATCGCGACAAAAACTGCACATACGAAACTACCACCTTAATTGCGATTTTAACGCAAAAAAACGACACATTTTAGCATTTTTCGGTCAAAAACAAAGCTAATTTTCGACCACAGCGGCATCAAACGTAAAATTGGAGCTCAAAACAGCGAAAATTACAAAAATGGTGGGCTGGCAAGATTCCAGAAAATAGAAAATCTGTAAATTTTCTTAAATTTTTGACATTAAAATTTGTAAATTTACTGAAAATGTCATTTTTGTAACAATAAAGCAGCTAAGACGATACACTAAACAGTGTATTTAGCAAATGCATAGTGCATAATGCAACTGTATGCACATGCACATGCTTTCATACAAGATAAAGGCAAGGAACACTAGGCCGCAGAGTTGCAGGGGTCTGGGTGCGGCAGCCCCCAGAAAAAAATAGGGAAAATTTTTGATTTTTAGGCCAAATTTGGTCAATTGGAGATGTATCGGAAACCTTCTCCGGTCGGACCATAAAAACCAAAGGGGGGACCCTTGTGTAAAACTTCAGTCAGAAAAAATTTTCACTAGTATATAAATGTTTAAAAACATAGCCAACGCCTTTAAACGGCGTGTCAAGTAATTATAATACAGTGAACATAACATTTATTGGAGTAAACGTAAAAAAGCTAGTGGTCACAAAGTAACACATGGTCATGTCCAGTTGACAGTTTTTTCAAGCAATTTGTACAACATCCGATCTGTATCTTTGTTTAATGTGATCAAATCTATTAGTTTGAAAACTTTTAGGACACTGAACTATGCCGAATGTGCCATTTCCGTAGTTTCAGACTGGGGGAACTACTTTTAGATTCTTCAAAATTATGTTCGGTTCCATACGATATCGATACATACAAATACATACATATAAATACATACATACACTTGCTTACGTTTTAATGAAAGACAATTATAGCAAGAAACACAAAGCAATAAAGATGCAGAGGTCTGGGGGCGGCAGCCCCCAGAAAAAAATAGGGAAAATTTTTGATTTTTAGGCCAAATTTGGTCAATTGGAGATGTATCGGAAACCTTCTCCGGTCGGACCATAAAAACCAAAGGGGGGACCCTTGTGTAAAACTTCAGTCAGAAAAAATTTCGGGGGGGGGGAATTCCCCAATTTCCCCTCCACCCTGGCTACGCCCCTGGCGCTGCCCCCCCCCCCCTCCGCGGCTACGCCACTGAGTATGGAAATCACACGTTGCCCCGTTGTGTTACCTTTCTTTCCACATAATTGTGATATAAACCTATTTACCAACCCGATGAGAATGGACTGTTGGGTTGTTGGAACATTGCGGCCTTAATTTATTGCTCGTAATCGAGTAGCTAGGGTTCGATCCTCCAACCACCAGGCAGTAACCTAACGCCATAACTACTCGGCCATACTGGCCACCAGTGGCATAGCGAGGAAAAAAATTCGGGGGCGGGGGGGTGGAATGACTTTTCGATTTTTTTAATGTGTTAAAATGCAATGTTAAAATATAAAAAACGCAAAAAACGACACATATTAGCCTATTTCGTTCAAAATCAAAGCCAAAGCGACCAAAACGGCAAATATTTTTTCAAACCAACCAAATTTTTCGACCAAAGCGGCATCGAAAGTAATATTGGAGGTCACAACTGCGAAAATCACAAAACTGGTTGGCCGAAAAGAGACCAGCAGCAAGCTAATTTGAAAATTTTAAGAAGGCTTGCGACATAACGAGACTCAAATCAGGGTTTTTTCAAATCGACCACTGCTCAAAACTTGTTCTTTTTTAATTTTGAGTGTTTTTTTTACGATTACTTGTTCTTTTCTACTGAATGTTTTAAACGACGTTGTACTCTTGTTTTTAACCAAAATTTCCATTCATTCATATATCTGTAATTGCGTTCCCAGAAAAAAATTTCGGGGGGATGACTTTTCGATTTTTTACAATGGTTAAAATGCACTTTGTAGCAATTTTAACACTTGAATACGCATTACAACAGAAGCGTAAAAAATGTGGGAAAATTTTTGATTTTTAAGCCTGATTTAGTCAATTGGAGACGTATGTATCAGGCCGGACGTAATTTTTTCGGCCGGACCGTAAAAACCACAGTACACAAGGTTGCAGGGGTATGGGGGCGGCAGTCCCCCAAAAAAATTGGCGATTTTTCCAATTTTTAGACCGAATTTGGTCAACTGGAACCCATCAGAAATTCTTTCGGGCGGCAGCCTCCTGAAAAAAAATGTGGGAAAATTTTTATTTTTAGGCCAAATTTGGTCAATTGGAGACGTATCGGCAATTTTTTCTCGCCGGACTATAAGAACCAAAGGGGGCACCCGTGTGTATATATAATTTCAGTTGGAAAAAATTTCAGGGGCGACTTCCCCCTCCCACCCCCCCCCCTGACTACGTCCCTGCTTACCACAGCACTGTCGATCTATGAACGTGGCGAACGGCAGGTTAGAAAATTGTAGAAAACTCAGACTCAGAAATTTTTGGAAATTTCACTGTAAATTGACTCACAGGAGACGTGTCAAAAAATTTTTAAGGCACAAGACCGAAGAGGTGAGACTTCGTGATGAGAGGACGCAAAATGATCAAGTCTTCTGGACTGGAAGGTTGTGCAAAGTTTGTGCAAAATAATTTTGGACTGTGCAAAATACTTTTCAATTGTGCAAATGCACAGTATTTTGCACAAAAAAAAATATATATATATATATATATATATATATATATATATATATATATATATATATATATATATATATATATATATATATATACGCCAAGTTTAAACTACTGTCATTGCTTTTTTGTTATACCAGAAGCAAAGTCTTCCCATTTTAATTAATTACCAATAGTCAACTTAAAAAATACGATCCAATCAAAAGTACAACTCAACCAATATCAGGCAAAAAGGAATATTTTATTCAGTAAGAATCACCATTCAAATAGCATAAAACTGTATAATACAACGCAGGGTTTTTTTTTGGGTCCACGAGTGGGTCCAGACTCAAGTTCTCTTAACTGGACCCAACAAAAATTAGCCTGACCCAAGCCAGACCCAAAAGCGTAGCCGGGGGGGGGGGTTACGGGGGTCGCGCCCCCCCCCCCCCCCCTTTTGGTTGAACCTCAAGAAATTGTCAACAAGGGTCCCCCCTTTGACTTGTATCGCCCCGCCGAAAAAAATTTCTGATACGTATCCAATTGACCAAATTTTGCCTAAAAATCTAAAAAATCTCAATTGTTTTCCTGGGGGCTGCCGCCCCCAGACCCCTGCGCCTCACTAGTCCTTGTTATTATCTTGCATCAAAGCCTACGCATGTCTACAAGAGTACAATATGCTGAATTTACTTGTATAATACACTGTCTGATGTGACGTTCCCATCTTCTTTTTAATTTTCCTGTCGAAAAAATTTCTGATGCGTCTCCAGTTGACCAAATTCGGCCTAAGCAGTTAAAAAAATTTCCATTTTTTCTGGAGGCTGCGGCCCCCAGACCCCTGCAACCTGTGACTCACTGATCTTGCGCTTACACTGCGAATTTAATAGTGTTAAAATTACTGTACCTAAATACCAAAATAAATGTTAAAAGGCTATTTTAACCCATTACAAAAAAGTCATTTCCCGAAATTTTTTTGTGGGTATATATACGCCACTGACAGTGAATTTATTTAGATTAAATGACTACATAAATGAGCACAAACTACGTTTTGTTATGTAAACCTTTCGTTAAAAGATGTAAAAAATCTTTGGTTTTGGCCTAGGAGTTGCCGCCCCCAGGCCCCTGCAGCTGTGTGACAGTGATTTTGAATTTTATTTTTGTGTCGGAATTGCAAAAAATTGTGTCGAAAAAAATCTAGATAATATATTCGATATTTTGTTCCATTACAAAAACTCGAAAAGTATTACCCCCGAAATTTTTTCCGGGTACGTCAATGCGTACCTGCACAGAAAATGACATTATATAATATAAATGTCTACTTACGACGACCCAGTCAGTGCTTAACTGGACCCAACGAAAATTAACCAGACCCAACATGGACCCATTGCCGATTTTGAAAAAAAAAACCCTGATACAACGTACCAGTTCAAAAAATTAAATACTCACTGAAAGCTACTAAAATGAATATATTTTAGCTCAACACACAGCGAAAACGTTACTTACAGTCGCAACTAAACGAACTAAATTTTATAGTCATGTGCTTGACTTATCCTGCTTAAAATAGTGAGCAACTGTTGCTTCGTTGCAAAGATAAAAAGAGTCATGTCGGGTAGAGATCTCGCTGGTCGGGTCCTTTTTTGGGTTTTTTCGGGTCACAAATTTTACTTACGGTTGAATTTCTCAGCTAAAAAGTGGTGAAAATATCAATGTGTACAATTTTGACCATTACTTGGGTAATTCAAAACATTTTTACGCCTATTTTCGCAAATACACCCGCTCAGATTTAGTTCCACTAGTCAAAAGGAGAAAAAATATGCAACTAGAAAACGGGATAATAGTGGAAAACCAAACGGGTCGGGACGGGTCGGGTCTGTTTCAGTCGATTTTATCTTTGCTTGGTTGCATGTAAATTTAAGAAGTGAACGTTATTACGCGAAATATCTTAATTTCATGTTAAGAACTCCTCAATTAAAATATGACGTAAAAAATAAGTTAGTAATTATCATATCCATACTCAACATATAAACAACGCACAAAAAACTGGCACATTCAAGAACGGATTTAGCAAATCAAATTAATTAATAGCTTATAACAAATTCTTGAAAGCGCGGAACAAGGCCCAACATTATCTAAAAATTAAACGAGCTGACGATTTCAGACTGACTATATCGTGTCTTGTTATTAATAAACTCTTAATTAATAAAATTATAATCCAATACGCTAAATCGTATTTGAATATCGCTCATAAATACACGATGATGCAAAAAAAAAATATGAAGCAGACATGAATTATAAATAATACACATTACAAATTACAAGTTTACAAAGTTACACAAAATCGAGAAGTTACACCGGCATTCAAAAGTACACGATTCTCCTGTTAAGTTTGACGCAGTCTAGCCAGACGTTGAGACAGCTCGTCCTGAAAGAAGGAAATAAAACTAAACTGTTTACCAAAACATTATATCACAACTTTACGTTGTAATGTTAATCAAGTATGCAGAATTAATTATTCAATTGCAGTTCAAATGTGCACGTAGCACGCAAGTCTTCCAAATTTACAAAAATAACACCAGATAATTGTCTATCCGCAGTCGCGGATATATATATATATATGCCGGGGCCGCGATGGCTGACCTGACAAACCCGCGCCCCTGTTTGGTTTTAAGTAAGCCGATCATCTCTTCTGAGAAGTGTTCTAAATAACTATTAAATCTAAAAACTAGTGACACTGTCACAGGCATAACATTGCACAGTATTTTTGCAATAATGACTCAACACAGCTTTAGACTAGTTTAGCTTCAAACTAAACGAATATTTTACATACAATAGCAAAAGACTGCTAACTGCGTCGAAACGAATTCGACAGCCCAACTACTCACTTGTTCCTGGGATGCTTGGGTCGAAGCACCGATTGTCGTGGTTTGACCAGTGGGCAGCTCCATATTCAACTCTAGCCTGAAAAAAGAAAAACATATAGAAAACACAAAACAATTCCCAAATGTTGTAACATAGCAAATTTCAGTATTGAACCACTCAACAATGACCACAGTTACGCCTACTAGTACATTACTGTTAATAACTTCAAAACTAGCGTTGCTAAACGTTTGGACAACAATAGCTATGCCTATATGGGTAATTCTTTTCAAACAGAGCGCCGACTCACCAAGGTATTTTGTCACAAAAAAATAGTAAAAAAACAACAAAAAAATCGACTCACCCCGCTTCATCGGCCACCTGTCCCATCAGCTTGTCCACCTGGTCCTGAGGCGCGTTCAGGGTGGTGGTGGCGGACATGGCATTTTCCATGGTGCCCGCTTGCACGTCCAGGTTTTCAAATTCCCGTTCAAATTTATCCATTAATTGAGATACCTGAAACACATGTATATTATCAGTCGTAAAACAGCACATATGCAGATCTAGGTCGGGAGGAGGGGGGGGCGCTACGGTTGTCTTTCATGAACTGTCTTAGCAATCATGACAATTTTAGTAAATTTGCGGTTCTTAATGTCAAAAATCAATCAATTTTGGGTGTTTTGAGCTCCAGTTTTACTTTCAATGCCTCGTCAAAAAATTAGCTTTGTTTATAGACAAAATATGACGATATATACATATATAAGTAGTTGTTTGGGTTGAACTTGCAATTAAGTGCAATTTAAGACATTTCAAAACATGGTAAAGTCATTCCCCCTATCCGAAATTTTTCTCCTCGATATGCCACTGTTAGTGGGGACACTTCACGAAGGAACAGCCCAGCCCATAGCTAAGTTATAGCAACAGAATTTAATCGTGAGAATTTAATGAATTAATGTGAAAACGTTACTATGAAAACTAAACTGGTATATGTGTTAGTGCGGTAACACGGTGATATAGACTGCATACATATTATAATGTGCATACAGGCAGGGTTGGCAGTCTCGGTCTCGGTCTCGTAAAAAACCTCAGACTAGGCTGGTCTCGGTCTCGGTCTCGGTAGGAAAACCGAGACCTGCCATAGGGTGGTCTCGGTATTTCAGATGAGACTTGAAGTTTTCAAAGTTTTCCAAAATCACGAAGATTATTTTTACAATTCAAGTTTCCAAACATATTGCCAAGCATGAAATGGTCAAAACTGTTTGCTGCAGAAGAATGTCAGTTAACCGGCGAACTTCAATTTTATATAAACTTTGTATATCAAGCTAGATTTTTTACTTAACGTTTTAGCTAGAATGGGTTATCTGACTTAGCGATGTTGCATTGTTTGTGGAACCTCTAAAGCATATGGTAAACAGTAAAAATACTGACCATCATTTACCAAATAGTGCTAAGTTCGTAGCTGATTTGTAATATTTAAATTGAAAATTTGCGGGCCTCTGCAACTTTACTAAGCGCGCATTGGACGGCAGTTTAATTGAATTTCTTGAGCCCCAACCTTTCAACGCATGTCAAAACATTAATTACCTGAAAAAACCTAGGCACAGTCAAATGCTTTTTAGGCTATAGAGTGGTTGGGGCATCAAACCTTTCCCCCACATAACTGTGTCAGCGGGAGAAACCTTTCTAATCCGAACTTCTGATAGTAGCACCACTGCACCAGCACGGACGATTTTACGCTGGCATCTGAGTCAGGCTGCCAAAGTGAAAATATATGTATGACAATGCACTATAAAACGCACTGTGGTTTGCAAAGAAGTGTGCGAAACTTTTAAAAAATAACCAAAAGTTAACAGAATAGCGGGAAAATAATCTTATTTATTCTCCGGCTGTCAATCACCTACTCTCATGCATCCGGTCGTTACAATGTTAAGTTTCTCGCAACTTCGCAAGTGATACACTCATACAACATAACCGAATGGTCACTTTTTTTGTAACTTGATTACTAATTTAAACATTTCAGAGAATTTCAAATTTTTATAATTACAACCTGAAAAAAGGTCCCCCCAAGGGCTGGTCTCGGTCTCGTAGGTCTCGTTTCGGTGTCTCGGTTGCCTGGTCTCGGTCTCGGTCTCGCTTGCAAAGCCGAGACTTGCCAACCCTGCATACAGGAATCCTAATTCACTATTTATTGATTTGTGAAATGCACCGACTGACGATTAAACAGTTTGCACGTATATACGTATCGAAAATATATTTAAAAACCGTTCGATAAATTTGTTCTGGATAATCAATGCTCAGTCATTTAAAAAACATGAAGTTCATACTTTTTCTAAATTCATAGCTTTCATTGCTGCATCCATGGCCTTCACAACTCCACCCATTGATTGAGTCACCTAAATAAAAACCACTCTAACATTATATATAAATATATCTAATATATATATCATATATATATATATATATATATATATACATTACTACATTTTTACATTATTACAATACATTATATAACACTAAAAAATTATAAAATTTACTGTTCAAATTCAAAGTCATGTGGGCACAATCCAAGACCATTCAGTGCCACACATTTATACATAACTGAAGAGTTTGCGTATATAATATGTATGTATATACAACGTGGCGTAATAAACGGGAGGGGGCAAACCTTGCGCGTAGTGACGGCAGTCTGAACTCGAGCAGCAACCGCATCAATTCGCGAGCTCATGCGCATGTAGTTCAGAGCTTCGTTCTTCTTTCGAATGGCATTCTCCGCGTGTATCCTTGCTGACTCCACATCTCCCTTTTGAATGCACTAAAACAAAACAAAAATGAACGGCTTAAAGCTTTTCCAAGGACAAGACGATGTATATATATGCACAAACGAGTTATATACCCGGGAACATGTTCTGGACAGGACATCACATATATATTGTAATTGTTGCATTTGTTCAGACTAGATTATAATTATGTACTTTCAATCAACTTTGCATTTTACATACTTGCTTAAAATTTAATAAGGGTCGGTTATATATACTTAGTAAAAGGCGCGATTCCAGGAAGAAATTCGTATATACTATTTTTTCACCAGCTAAAAACTACCCTCACCGTCCCTCCCCTAGATGCGTTAATACGCAGTTGAAATGTTCATTCGGTAGACAAGTGTTCGTGAGACGTGACTATTATGTACCTTTTTCAGCTTTGCTTTCTCAGCTTTTTCGTCCTTTTCGCAGCGACGAGAATTCCGCTGTAATTCTTTCGCAGCAAATTTAAGATTGAATAAGTGCTTGTCCATTTCTGAAACATTTATATAGGTACTAAAAAATCGACATTTTCAGGAAAAATCCTGTCAGCTTAGTCTAGAGAATTCTGCTCTCAAAACTATCCAAAAACAAAGATTATAGCCATTTTTGGCTTTAAACTTTGGCTTACGTTCACTTCCCAAAACACTGAAAATGCAATTTTCAAGGGGTCATAGCTCAGAAAATACAAATTTGTGGATAGGGGTTCTATTACAAAAAATGTTTCCCTTGAGGTGCTCTACTCCAAAAAAAGGTCCACTATTTCCCTCCCCCCCCCACAGGACGGATTTTGTGTTCAAAACGGGTTTAAAAACTGTTCAAAACCAGTTCAAAAAATTTTGAACTGGATTTGGACAAGCAACTTTGGACTAGTTTTGAATGTTTTTTAGACGTTTTTTGAATATTTTTGAACTGGTTTTGAACGTTTTTAAACTAGTTTTGGACTCGTTCAAAACGAGTCTAAAACGAGTCCAAAACATTTCCAGCGCAAGTTTGAATGAAATTTGAACTCGTTTTGAACGAAATTTGAACTAGTTTTAAACTACTTTTGGACGCGTTTTAGACATACGCTGAATAATTTTGAACTCGTTTTGGACTGGTTTTGAATGTTTTTTAAACTCGTTTTGGACGTTTCGTTTCTCAGCGTTCGCCTGCACGCAGGAATTTTGAACTCGTTTTGAACGCTTTTTAACTGTTAAGTTGGGGCCCCAACTGCACTTGATCCATCAGTGTTTTTTGAAGTGAACGTGAAACAAATTTTGAAGCCACAAATGGCTATAATCTTTGTTTTTGAACAGTTTTGAGTACGTTATGATATTTTAAGGCATTGTCTAGGCGTAGTTGGCAGGATTCATTAGGCTAAGCTGGCAGGAGTTTTCCTGAAAATTTTGATTTTTTAGTTATGAGCCTGAGCCTAAGCCTGGGGCCGTATATATTCTCAAAATTACCTGCAGGTAAAGTTAGGCTAACTTTACCCACAGGTAAGGTAAAGGTAAAGTTAATTCTGTGGGTAATGGTGAAGTTAAGGTGGCACTCCTGAAATGTGGGTTTTGGCCATTATTTTGAAAACTCGCAAAAATAAAAAAGCATCGTAAGAACAAAAGTTGATCAGAAGTGAATTTCCTTCAATTTGATGTACATATCACATAAAATTTTTTTGAACATTTTTGAGCAAATTTCGTCAAGAAAAATAGGCCCGTATTCACATACTAAGTGTAACGCTTAAACTTAGTGTTTACACTTAGTGTTAGCGCTTATAAGCGCTAAGTGTTATTCACATACTTAGTGTTTATTTAAGCGCTTAGCAAACACTAACGCTTAACTTAGCGTTTCAATTTTGTATTCACATACTTAAAATTTAGTGTTTGGCTTAGACTTAAGCGCTTAAGTTGGTGCTGGTGCAGGTTCGGCGGGGGGGGGAAAAATTCAAACGCATATTTTTTCAATGTAAAAACACGTTTTTATAGGTTTTCGGACGCGCTGAGTTCATTTTTAGCACATTCCAAGCAAAAAAACGTAGATTTACTGCTTTTCGAAAAAATTCAAATTTTGTCGAAAATCATCATTTTTCGACATTCAGGGGCTAATTTTTGAAAATTTTCACCGATACAGTCGTAATATCAGTCCGAAGTTTGATAATCATAACGTAACTTATAATAATATATTTAATTCAGCTTTGTTTCCAAAATATTCTGCTCATTTATACCAAAAAATGTTAATATTTTAAACTTATATAATAGGCGAACTATGCATCGTTAAACTGAGCTCACATATCAATTGTTATTGTTTCTTTTTGCATAGACAATAAATTAACTACATTTTCCGACACAAAATAGCATTTTTAGTTAAAAGGAGCAATTTTTAATAATGAAGAATACAATAAAATACGAATTCAAAACGTCACTGCTGCTCAGCATCACGCTGGCGCTGACAGCCAATTTCGGTTCAAAAACGCAGCTTTATTTATGATTCCACAGTAGCAAATATCCTTTCATTTGATGCAAGCAACTAAGACTAAGCCTTTTCTAACCCAAATACTAAGCCTGAGCCTAAGCACTAAGCCTAAGCCTAAGCCTAAGCCTAAGCCTAAACCTAAGCCAGGGGCCGTATTCTCAAAATTACCTGCAGGTAAAGTTAGGCTAACTTTACCCACAGGTAAAGTGAAGGTAAAGTCGTATTCTCAAACATTGACTAAAGCCAACCTGATAGCTATAGTTACCTTTAATTTTTAGGCCAGAAAACTGCTTTATCTTGTTTCGCAGCTAAAGTTAATGTATTGTGCAAATTTTTAACCTCAACAGTCTACGTTAATCGTGTTTTCAATTTTAACTTTACCTTTACCCACAGAATTAACTTTACCTTCACCTTACCTATGGGTAAAGTTAGCCTAACTTTACCTGCAGGTAGTTTTGAGAATACGGCCCCAGAGCTAAGCCTAAGCCTGAGCTAAGCCTAAGCCTAAGGCCTAATTTTAGGGGAAAAACCTGCTAATAAGCATAAAAAATAACTTAGCTGCACTAAAATACCCCCATCTGCTCCATATTTAAAAAAAATTCGCAGCTGTAGCCCGAAATTTGAACTGAACCCAACTAGTGCTGTAACGCTAGAATCAGCCTGGCCTGGGTAGCTTCAGAAAAAGTTTTGTAACTTTTCAAATCCTAAACCGATTTACAAAATTTTTTCAGCATTTAGTAGCTTAAAGGTTACCCTTTTAGTGATGGCAGCAGGTTTTTATTTCACAAAGAATTTCTGCCTAAATCCAATTTTGCGCAAAAAATTTCATGTAAAGTTTAATTTTTGGACAAAGTTTGATTTCCAGCTAGAGCTTACATCCTACAAACTTCTAACCTAGCCTATTCGAAAGAGCGTTCAATTTTGACCCCCCCCTAGGTTTGGGGGATATAGGGGGACTCCGGATCATTAGTCGAAAAAATGCCGTTTTTCCGACTTATTCCACCCCTAAGGGTTTTAACCAGGGTTGGTTTTTTTCCGGAAAAAAATTATGGCCGGAAAAAAACCGGTTTTTTTCAGGTTTTTTTCCGGTTTTTTTCCGAGTTTTTTTCCGATGTCCAAAAATGGCGGTAAGTTACTTCTGGACTGTAATTTTACACTTTCCGTCTAGTAACTTCATTATTATTTGCTGGCGACTTTTCAATGCTTATTTTGTTTTGTCTGCACTAGATAGATGAGAAAACAACCATATTAGATAGGTTTTCCATGTCAAGTTTTGCCAATGTTAAACCTAAAATTTCTGTCTTGATGGGTTAATTCGGAGTAGGACTAAGGTGGGGCAAGCTTGGAGTCACGAGAGGGGGTTATATATGAAATAGTGGAAACATAAGGTCCTGGCATGTGCAAAGTGTATCCGAGCTTATCATTCGCCATTCAGCCTTTAACAAACATATATACTTGCCTCTCAAAAATAACCAAAAATTTCGAAAAAAGTTTTAGATTTTAGAAAAGATTTTCAACTGTTATATATGTTATGTTAACCAATTGTTTTTAAATTGATTTTAAATTGTTCCATAAAATTTTCATAACAATGTGAAAACCGTCATATACTTTTTGCTACAAAGGGTCAGAATTGCGTCCGCTTGGGGCCTAACGATAAGCTTTCTCGATTCAAATAGAAGATATCAATCCGTTGGGTAGGTACGAGGTACCTGAAAATTTTATGCTGTTCCATTCTGGTTCAATACGTGTCAAAAATATGTCATCGAAACTTGCTGGCACTACTTGCGACTATCTACCTAATAAGGAAGCTGTAATATGGTTTAGGCCCATATACAATGTAAAAACCTAGTATAATAAATCTAGTTTATAGCAGTGATAGACTCGGTTACTCTTAACACATCCAGAAAAGAAACGGATAGCTTCTGATTTAACCGTATACAAAAATCAAAACTTGAAGTCAGTAGCATTCCTTACTCGCATTGCCAATTAATTGATAATCTATTCTTAATTAGACACAAAACAGGCCTACTATCGCTTTTTAAACGGTTTTACAGCATTTTGAGCAAGTTTAAACTTTACACGACTAATTCACCAGTTTCGAGTTTTTTTCCGTTTTTTTCCGACCCCTCGGAAAAAAACGGAAAAAAACGGAAAAAAACCGTTTTTTTCCGGGAGTTTTTTTCCGGTGCCCAACCCTGGTTTTAACACCAATAATTTAAATCTAGATTTTTATTAAAAGGGGCGACAGCTATTTTGGGGGCGAGAGATCAGATTGGGGGCTTGGCTGACGATGGGGGTTCTATATTTTTATTAAAAGATGGGGTAGGAAGCGATTTATGGGCAAAAATAATTTTTCCCCCCCCGCCGAACCTTGACCGCTTAAGTTTAGGGACCTCAGGAGCTCCCTAAGCGCTAAGCGCTTAGTTAGTGGATGGTGTGGGGTAGGGGTGGGGAGAGTGGGGGAGGTTCTTGGCCGCCATGGGAAGGAAGGGCATAAAATTTAGGATATATTAGTAACATTTTCCGACCAATCCGATCCATTTTGCTCGTTTAATCGCCAAAAATAAAAAAATGCACTTTGTTGTCCAAATTTGTTTTTTTACATTTTTGAGTAGAGCATCTTAATCGAAGTAATTTTTCTTCAAGAACTTCTATTTGAAAATTTATATTTTTCATGATATGCCCCCTGAAACATGCAGAGCTGATTTTGCATTTTTCAGGAATCCACCTGCTGAAAACATTTTTTCCAAATGTATAGTTCGAGAAAAATATATATTATTAATAAGAAATAGTAATTTAAATAAATCTATAATCGGATTTATAAATACCAAATGGAAATGCGGATAAATAACGAATTCCGGATCCACATCAAGCAGGAAGCGCACTTCAAGCCAAAGCCAAAACTAAGCACAAAAGTTGCTAAACGCTAAGTTTAGTATAACACTAATTTTTAAGCGTTTATTTTGTGAATAACAGTTTAGTACAAATTAAGCGCTAACACTTAGCAAACGCTTAGCGTTAGTATGTGAATAACTCTTAGTATGTGAATACGGGCCTAAGTGTAAACACTAAATTTAAGCGTTACACTTAGTATGTGAATACGGGCCATCTATTTTTCTTGCTCAAAAAGCTCAAAAATTTTAAAATATTTTTTTCATGTGATATGGGCATCAAATTAAAGGAAATTCACTTCTGAACAACTTTTGTTCTTACGAGGCATGTTTATTTTTGCGTGTTTTTAAACGAGTGGCCAAAACCCACATTTCAGGAGCGCCACCTTAACATCTTTTATATAACATGTTTTTTTGAATAGTGTTAAAAACATGTTAAAAAATTTTAACATCATTTTAACATGTCTTTCGCATCAAATTCACTCGAAATTAACATGATTTTAACATATGTTAAAAACATGCTAAAAGTATGCTAAAAAGTTTAGCATGATTTTAACATGTTTTTTGCATCTTTCTCGCATTATTCTAAAAAGATACGAAATATAAGATACGAAATCTAAAAAGATAAAAAGATATTAAATCTATGCTAAAAGTTTCAGCATAAATTTATCATTTTTTTTCACACATGTTAAAAAATATGTTAAATAATTTAAATATGTTAAATTTGTACAAATTTAATGCGAAAAGCGTGTTAAATTGATGTTAAAATTTTTAACATGTTTTTAATACTATTAAAAAACAAGTCAAGGTTCGGCAGGGGGAAAAATTATTTTGGCCGTCAATCGCTTCCTACCCCATCTTTTAATAAAAATATGAAACCCCCATCGTCAGCCATGCTCCCAATCTGATCTCTAGCCCCCAAAATAGCTGTCGCCCCTTTTAATAAAAATCTGAAGTGAAATTATTGGTGTTAAAACCCTTAGGGGTCGAATAAGTCGGAAAAACGGCATTTTTTCGACTAATGAACCGGAGTCCCCCTATATCCCCCAAACCTAGGGGTGGTCAAAATTGAACGCTCTTTCGAATAGGCTAGGTTGAAGTTTGGGGTTAAATGCAGTTGGGGGGGGAGAAATAGTGGACCTATTTTTTTGAGTAGAGCACCTTGGGGGAAGCATTTTTGCTTCAAGAACCCCTATTTCATTTTTTGGATTTTCTGAGATACAATCCCCCGAAATCTGAACCCTCAGTGAGGGACGTTTTCGCAATTTTTTTCCGAAGCTCTTGTTTTTTCCATTCTAATCGTGTCTAAATGGTGTCAGATTAATGGTTACAATTTTTTAGAATCAAAACGAAGGCTCTTTGACCGGGTTCCTGCCGAAAAATTGGCCAAATTTGCCAGAAATGTCCAATTTTTGACCAAATTCAAACTTGGCCTTAATTTAGGCTTGGGCTTAGGCTTAGTATGGGGCTTAGGCTTAGGCTTAGTATCAGGCTTAGGCTTAGACTTAGGTTCAGGCTTAGGCTTAGGCTCAGGCTTAGGCAATAAAAAATCTAAATTTTCAGAAAAAATCCTGCCAGCTTAGCCTAGAGAATCCTGCCAACTAAGCCTAGACGATGCCTTAAAACATCATAACGCACTCAAAACTATCCAAAAACAAAGATTATAGCCATTTTTGGCTTCGAACTTTGGCCTACGTTCACTTCCAAAAACACTGAAAATGCGATTTTCAAGGGGTCATAGCTCAGAAAATCCAAATTTGTGGATAGGGGTTCTATTACAAAAAATGCTTCCCTCTAGGTGCTCTACTCCAAAAAATAGGTCCACTATTTTTCCCCCCCAACTGCACTTGATCCGAAGTTTGTAGGATGTAATATAAGCTTTAGCTGGAAATCAAAGTTTGTCGAAAAATTAAAGTGTACATAAAATTTTTTGCACAAAATTGGATTTAGGCAGAAATTCTTTATGAAATGAAAACCTGCTGGCGTCACTGAAAGGGTAACCTTTAAGCTACTAAATGCTGAAAAAATTTTGTAAATCGGTTCAGGATTTGAAAAGTTACAAAACTTTTTCTGAAGCTACCCAGGCCAGGCTGATTCTAGCGTTACAGCACAAGTTGGGTTCAGTTCAAATTTCGGGCTATAGCTGCGAAATTTTTTTAAATATGGAGCAGGTTGGGGTATTTTAGTGCAGCAAAGTCATTTTTTATGCTTATTAGCAGGTTTTTCCTTTAAAATTAGGCCTCAGGCTTAGGCTTAGGCTTAGGTCAGGCTTAGGCTTAGGTCAGGCTTAGGTTAGGCTTAGGGCAGGTATAGGCTTAGACGTAGGCTTAGAGTACAATACAAGCTCTTTTGTGACAATTTTGCTAATTGGTGTCTGTTTTTTAGACTATTGAGTTAATTATGGCTGGAAGGCCTGGAAGTGAAAGATTTCATATTGTACCTGGACGCATTTCTAATGTGCCTAATCTAACTAATCACTCAACACATTTTGCCGGGTAGCACAATTTACAGTGACATGCTGTTTATGTACATAACTTGGCAAACATTGTAGAAAATTATGGCTATGTACAGGGTTTTGTTAACCATTCTGCTGGTGAGTGGGTAAACGCTCTGGACGCAGTGGCGTACCCAGGGGGGGGGGGGGCTTGGGGTACATCAGCCCCCCCTTCGCGATTTTAGCCCCCCCCCTTCGCGATTTCAGCCCCCCCCCCCCTTTTTTCACTTTTTTCCTGTGGTCTTCTTTGGTTTTATGACACCGCTGAAAAAATTTTTCCGGCACGTTCCCAATTGACTAAAATTACACTGAAATTTCAAAAATTTTCCAAAATTTTCTTTCGAGGGGATCTCGCCCCTAATTCATTACTGCTCTAATGTATATACATGACTTATATCTGCTATGGTGCATTAATAATGAGTAATGCTGACAACTATTATTGGTATTTAGTTATATATTTTGTGTGGCTTTTAATTAAAAACCGTGTGGTGGGTGGAGTGGAGGACGAACGTCTAAGGACAGCCCTTGTCACCCATGGTTTTTCTTCAATTTTTTCCTGTATACAACGTATTTTTCAGGTTTGCTAGTCCCCCCATGGGCCGATTTTTTGTGCTTTTTTTATCTAAATAGGTTAAAAGTTTGAAATATTTGACATAACAAAATCTGACTCTGAACAGACCGCTGCTACAACTATGATTTCACGACAAGTGTTGCTTAGAATTGGTTTTTCTATGCAATTATTATTTCAAAATTCTAAAAATACTCCAGCTTCTGGGGGGGGGCTGCCAAAACCAGACCCCTGCAACCACTCTTTTTTTACTACCAGTGTTGCTTAGAATTGCTTTTTCAATGCAAATTTTATTTCAAAATTCTAAAAAAGCTTTAGCTTCTGGGGGCTGCCGCCCCCAGACCCCTGCAACCACTCTTTTTTTTTACTACCAGTGTTGCTTAGAATTGCTTTTTCAATGCAAATTTTATTTCAAAATTCTAAAAAAGCTTTAGCTTCTGGGGGCTGCCGCCCCCAGACCCCTGCAACCACTATGATTTCACAACAACTGTTGCTTAGAAATGGTTTTTCAATGCAAAATTTATTTCAAAATTCTAAAAAAGCTCCAGCTTCTGGGGGCTGCCGCCCCCAGACCCCTGCAACCACTCTTTTTTTACTACCAGTGTTGCTTAGAATTGCTTTTTCAATGCAAATTTTATTTCAAAATTCTAAAAAAGCTTTAGCTTCTGGGGGCTGCCGCCCCCAGACCCCTGCAACCACTCTTTTTTTACTACCAGTGTTGCTTAGAAATGGTTTTTCAATGCAAAATTTATTTCAAAATTCTAAAAAAGCTCCAGCTTCTGGGGGCTGCCGCCCCCAGACCCCTGCAACCACTCTTTTTTTACTACCAGTGTTGCTTAGAATTGCTTTTTCAATGCAAATTTTATTTCAAAATTCTAAAAAAGCTTTAGCTTCTGGGGGCTGCCGCCCCCAGACCCCTGCAATTACTATGATTTCACAACAACTGTTGCTTAGAAATGGTTTTTCAATGCAAAATTTATTTCAAAATTCTAAAAAAGCTCCAGCTTCTGGGGGCTGCCGCCCCCAGACCCCTGCAACCACTATGATTGCACGACATGTTGCGTAAACTTTTTTGCAATATCAATGAAATCTGTAAAAAAATTTTAAAAAGCTGAACTTTCTGCAGACTGCCGCGGACTGCGTGTGCGTTTTCACCCTTTCACCCCCCCCCCCCCCCGGTCGTCGACCATCAGTTCAGCCCCCCCCTTCGCGAAATCCTGGGTACGCTACTGTCTGGACGACAACATTCACACAAATACGATTGAAGGACTGTGGTCCCAATCCCAAATCAGGTGGAACTTTCGTGTGCAGCGTGGGACAAGTGATGAACTATTTATATCTCATTTTAACGAATTTATGTGGAGATCGTATCACGACCGACCATTTGCATACCTGATTTTGTCCATTCATGACCGCTATCAATTTTAAAAAGGTTGAGCTATCTTTACATAGTTATGTATAAGTGGTGTTTTAAAAGTGATGTTAATCGGTAAGATACGACTCCAATTATATCAAAAATGAAATCAGCATGGTCGAAAACTTATATATACGTACTATTCTGCAGAAAAAATATGCCTGCACCTGCACCCCCTGCAAAAAACATGTTAAAACCATGTTAATAACATGTTAAAATATGTTAAAAACATGTTAAAAGCATGTTAATCGAAAGTGCAAAAAACATGTTAAAAACTTCGAACACATTTTCACCTGTGACAGTTCAAAGTTTGTGCGGGAAAAAACCCTATTGCGGGGAAAAAACCCTATCTTGGCGACAATTTTTTGCTAAACTCACCCATTGTTGATACAAAAGTTGACTGATCTGGGGCAAGAACATGTGTAGACTTCATTGAAACCGTTTATTCGGCCGCAAAACGTCGTTTTTTGTCGTTTTGGCCCATACCCCGACACCCCGTACGAAACCTGTTTTGCTGATGTTTCACCAAAATTTGGCATTTTTTGGAATATTTCGGCTTTAGCTGTTGCGTACCACCTAAATCCAAGAATGGTAGACGCGGGCGGTGTTTGGCTACCGTTTCTTACGTAATAAGTGCAAAAATCTATTTTTAATGCATTTAAATACTAAAAAATGCATATATATTTGGGCAGCAGTCATTTCTGCCAAAAAGGGTCGATTTTTGAAGATTTATTGTGAGTCACATGGGTGTCGGAGAAACGGTTTTTTAGTCCATGCTGCAGCCTAAGAGTTGTAGAACACGATGGAATTGAGTTTATACTCACTGCTAATAGAAAAGCCGAAAAAAGTGGTAGGGTTTTTCCCCGCATTAGGGGTTTTTTCCCGCATAGGGTTTTTTCCCGGAGGTTTCGAGGTGCATTATTCAGAAACGTGAGTAGTTAGAATTCATTTTATTAGTGCAACAGTTAGGCGAAAGATAGCCGTTACAACCGCGAGCATTAATGGATCCGATTTATGTGGAGCGCAGGAGGACCTGAAAAGTTGAAAATAGGGTTTTTCTCCCCGCACCACTGTAAATCAGGGTTTTTTTTCAAATCCGAGACTGCGTCCATTTTGCGTCCCGTTCAAAAAAATTGCGTCCCACACAATGACAGTGCGTCCAGGTGGTATATACCGTAAAAGTCTTGTGTTTCTATCGGTGCACACACTACGTTATTAACGTCATTGACATTCTAGGTGACATCACCGATAAGTGGACTGCCCAGAAAAAAAGGGGGCATTGAATGACTTCTATTTTCTGTTATGGCTTAAATTGCATTTTTTGTAATTTTAACAAATGGATTTGCATAAATGCAAGATCGCTAAGGCACAGAGTTGCTGAGATCTGGGTCTGGGGGCGGCACCGCTCAGAAAAGAAATTGGAGAATTTTTCAATTTTTAGGTCGAAACTGCTCGACTGGAGAAGTATCAGAAATTTTTTCCAAAATCAGAAATTTTTTCCAAAATCAGAAATTTTTTGCGAAATAAAAATTAAAAACAAAAGATGGGAACGTCACATAAAACAGTGTCTTACACAAGTATATACATGTAGCATAATGTACTCGTGTGGACATGAAAATCCAGCATAAAGCAGGGTTTTTTCGTCTGAAAAATTTAGGCGACTTGGCCTCGGGTCCAAAACATTTTTACGCCAATTGACAAAAAGCTTAGGCCAACTCAATTTTGCATTTTTGCGAAAATTATATACAAAAATGAGCATAGTATACTATATTGTTTAGACAGTATATATTGTATTATATTACAGACCCTAAATTCACAAGAAATTACATTTTTTTCAAAAATAAAACAGCTACGAAGTACGAACTACATACATTACAGTGACATATCCACAAAAAAAATTCGGGGGAATGACTTTTCAATTTTTTATAATGGATTAAAATGCACTTTTTAGCAAGTTTAACACGCTTCACAAATGCAAGATCACTAAACCGCATAGTTGCAGGGGTGTGGGGGCGGCAGCCCCCAGAAAAAATTGGCGACTTTTCCAATTTTTAGCCTAAATTATTACAACTGGAGAAATTTTTTCGGACAAAAACTGAAGCAAAAGATCGGAACGTCACATCAGACAGTCTATTACACAAATAAATGCAGCATGATGTACTCGTGTATACATACATAGTCTTTGGCGAAATATATGTAATATCGAGGAATAGTAAGCCACAGCACCCAGAAAAGAAATTGGGGCAAATTTTTGATTTTTAGGCCAAATTCGGTCAATTGGAAACGTATCGGAAATTTTTTCTGAATCCGCAGCTGAAAAAGTTTAGGCCAGCTGGCCTCAATTGCTGAAAAAATTTAGGCCAATCCCGAAAAATTTAGGCCATGGCCTTAGCTATGGCCTAAAAAAACTCAGGATGAAAGATAACAGCAATGAATAGTAACCCACAGAGTTGCAGGTGTCTAGAGGCGGCAGCCCCCAAGACAACTTGTTCGAGAATATTTTCATTTTTAAGCCAAATTAGGTCAATTAGAGACATCGGAAATTTTTTCTAGCCGGCCATAAAAACCTAAGGGTGATCTAGCGATGTCGAAAACCCTAGTAGCTACTCCAAAAGACTCAGGTTAGTACAGCGTACAGAAGAAAATTGAAAATTTTTTAGGTTTAAGGTCAAACTTGGTCAATTGGAGACGTATTGGAAATTTTTTCTTACGATCCGGATTCCGGGCCACCACCAGCTGCACATGGCCTTTATACTGGGGTTTTTTAGTCAGAATTCCAAGAAAATCACTGCGTCCCGTTTGCGTCCCGCTAAAAAAATTTGCGTCCAGCTGAATGTCATTGCGTCTGGACGCACTGTGGGACGCAAAAAAAAACCATGCTGTAAATGACCAGACGAGTGGTCTCCATATGCCCCTTTTCTAATCCGTACGTTATGTATTGACCTGCTTTTGTTTTGTCTCGTATTTGTTTTTTTCTCTTTATTCTGTGTTTCCTTTTATGTTATTTTGCTAACAACTAAATAAAGGCCTGACCCGGGGGCCGGGGGCCCCTCTTGGGTACCCGGTACCCCCGCTGGCATATAACGTGTTACTAACCTATAGGAACGTCGGCCGAAATAAAACATCTGTCTGTCTGTCTGTCTGTCTCGCTGGAAATTAAACTTTATTCAAAAATTAAACTTTACATGAAATTTTTTGCGCAAAATGAAATTTATGCAAAAATACTGAATCAAATGAAAGCCTGCTGCTACCATTGAAAGAGGAACTTCTAAGCTACAAATGCTGAAAAAATTTTATGAATCGGTTCAGGCTTTGAAAAGTTACAAGACTTTTTCTGAAGCTTCCCGGATCTGGCTGATTGAAGCGTTACAGCGCTAGTAAAATTTAGTACAAATTCGGGGCTATAGCGGCAAAATTTTTTAAAATATGAAGCTAGTTTGGATTTTTAGTGCGGTAAAGTTATTTCTGATGCTTCTTGGCAAGTTTTTTCTCAATTTAGGCCTCGGTCTTAGTGCTTAGGCTGAGGCTTAGTGCTTAGGCTGACTGCTGAGGCTTAGTGCTTAGGCTCAAGCTTGGCAGGTGGGTTAGGAAAGGCTTAGTCCTAGTTGCCTGCATCGAATAAAAGTACACTTGCTACTGTGGAATTATAAATAAAGCTGCACTTTTTAAACCGAAATTGACTATCAGTGCCAGCTTGATGGTGAGCATCAGTGACGCTTTAAAATCGTATTTATGGTATTCGGTTTCATTAAAAATCGCTACTTATGACTAAAGATTACTGTTCCACGACAATGTAATTAATTTATTGCCTACGCAAAAAAACGAAAACTTTTGATATGTATGCTCAATTTAACTATGTATATTTAGCCTCTTTTTTAGTTGGCAAAATTAAGATTTTCCGTATATATAAATGAGCTAAATATATTATTGCAAACAAAGCTGTATTAAATATATTATTATGTGTTATGACAATCAAACTTCAGACTTATATTAAGACTGTATTGGTTTTATTCTTTGACGATTAGCCCCAGGGCCCCGTTGCACAAATCAGTTATCAATTATATATCAGTTATCAGTTATCAGTAAATTTTTATCAGTTATCAGTGTAGCGTTGCAAGAAATTTATCAGTAATTTACTGATAAATTCCAATGCATTTTATATAAAACTGATAACTGATATATAATTGATAATTATCAGTTATCAGTAAATTTTGTGCATGCAGTTTACTGATAATTTACTGATAACTGATAATTTATCAGTGTTTTGTGCAACGGACCCCTGTATGTCGAAAAACGATGATTTTCGACAATATTGTATTTTTTCAAAAAAACCATAAATCGGCATTTTTTGCTTGGAAATTGCTAAAAATGAACTCAGCGCATGTGAAAACCTATAAAAACGTGTTTTCACGTTGAAAAAATGTAAGTTTGAATTTTTCCCACCCAACCGAATCTGCACCGATGTTTTTTATCCTTTCCATTCAGAGACATTTCACAGACTTTCAGCTGAATTTCAGAGAAATTCAGTCAAAATTTTGAGAATCTCACCCAGAATTCAGAGAACGAAATGACCGGTCAAACTGAAGAATAGGGGGAAAAATTTTTGGCTGCTACGTGCTTACCACCCCATTTTGTAATAAAAATATATAGTGGTGCGGGGAAAAAAACCCTACGCGTTTTGCGGGGAAAAAAACCCTAGTGCTTCCTGGCCGAACCTCACGACATAGGACCTTTTTGAGTATGCAGGTGGAAAGCGCATCCCAAACTGACTTACCACACTAATTTCTGTGCAGTTTTGAGGCCTGTAGCGTTTTTTATAAAATTTCAAAATTTTGCATGTTGAAAAATTCCAAAGTGACAAAATTTTCCAAATTTTTGACTTGTCATAATTTTTCACAAAAACACTTTTGACCAACGCCGTTTGCATTTTTCAAGAGAGTTACCTTTCCTCTATACTTCTGAAGCTCGAAAACCGTGAAAAACGCTGTGGTTGACCAGTGACTGGTCAAAGTTTGTGCGGGAAAAAAAACCCTATTGCGGGGAAAAAAACCCTATTTTGTTTGGAGGCATTTTTTTGCTAAACTCACCCATTGTTGCTACTAAAGTTAGTTCATCTGGGCTAACAACATGCGTAGAGTTCATTAAAACCGTTTATTCGGCCGCAAAACGTCGTTTTTTGTCATTTTGGGCCATACCCCGACACCCCTTACGAAACCTGTTTTGATGATGTTTCACCAAAATTTGGCATTTTTTGCAATATTTAGGTTTTAGCTGCTGCGTACCAATTAAATCCAAGAATGATAGACGCGGGCGGTGTTTGTCCGCTGTTTCTCACGTAATAAGCGCAAAAATCTGTTTTTAATGCTTTTAAATACGGAAAAAATGCCTATTTGGGCAGAAGTCATTTCTGCCAAAACGGGTCGATTTTTGAAGAATCATTGTGAGTCACATGGATGTCGCAGAAACGGTTTTTTTAGTCCATACTGCAGCCTAAGAGTTGTAGAACACGATGAAATTGTGTTTATATTCCCTGCTAATAGAACAACCAGAAAAAGTGATAGGGTTTTTTTTCTCCGCATTAGGGTTTTTTTCCCGCATAGGGTTTTTTTCCCGGAGGTTTCGAGACTCATTACTCAGAAACGTGAGTGGTTACAATCCATTTTATTAGTGCAACAGTTAGGCGAAAGATGGCCGTTATAACAGCCACGAGCTTTAATGGATCCGATTTATGTGGAGCACAGGACGACCCGAAAAGTTGAAAATAGGGTTTTTTTCCCGCACCACTATAGAACCCCCAATGTCCCTTGTTGAAATTTTCTGGCCAAAAGTTGGCCAAAAGGGGGTTCAGAGTTTCAGACCCCCTGAATTCCCCCCATGGGTAAGGGGTGGGGTTTTTTACACGCATTAGGGTTTTTCCCCGCATAGGGTTTTTTGCCCCAGAGGTTTCGAGGCTTATTACTCAGACACGTGACACGTGAGTAGTTTTAGAATCCATTTTATTAGTGCAACAGTTGGCGAAAGATGGCCGTTAACCGTTTTCGTTTCGCTTATTGAACGCGGGTGAAACTTGATGCACCTGCCAGGCCATTTTTCATGTTTCCTCTCGTGTTTTAGATTCTGAAATTTAATGAAATAATGCCCAAGTATTTTTGCGACTATTGTGACACTTATTTAACGCATGATTCCCCCTCTGTCCGGAAAACGCACAACGGCGGGCGAAAACACAAGGAAAATGTTCGTCTGTATTATCAGCAATGGATGGAGGAGCAAGCTCAAAAATTAGTGGACGCTACAACGAAGGCTTTCAAGGAAGGCAAAATGGCTCCCACTAATCCGCTAAACCAATATGTGCGACCTCAGGGGGCACCCATTGGAGGAGCTATGGTTTGTTTTTTCCTTGCTCTGTTTAATTTTTGTCAGTATATATAATCTCGACCGAATGATTTTATGCATATGGGGTGCATTTCTTTTCAGTGACAAATATCAAAATTCAATGTTTGTTACAGAGTAGTTCCAGTTTGGAATAGCAGAATAGCAATAACTATATAGCCTTTCCTGGCCAATAAGGTTAAGCAGTCTCATTGCGAACTAACTGTAGATGCGAATCATAGAAGATGAAAGAATGAATATATACACATGTTTTACATACATGTAAACTGTATAGTGATGTGGATCGGATCGGATCGGTCCGAAATTTTGATGCCGATCCGATCCGGATGCTCGACTGGCGATCCGATCCGATCCAGGCCCGTATCGGTCGATCCGATCCGATCCGCCGATCCGATTAAACATTACGTAACCTTTGATGAAGCTAAAAGATCTTTTGTAGAAATATTGTTAAGTATGATTTATTATAATGAGGATATTGCTTTAAAAATTTAATGAGTTTGTATATAAATGATAAGATGGCATTTTTGTAATTAGAGCAACTTAGACAATCCCACGACCAAACATTTTGATTAATTGGACTGGAAATGTCTTGACAATTTTGGGTCACTACCGCAGGTCGTGGATACCCACGGGTTGGCTTGGGTTGGATCGAAAATTTGAGCCGTGGGTTAACCCTTGGGTATACACACCCACTTCAGGCTGCGCGGGTCGCTGCATTTTGTCAAACTGACGAAATAATTCTGAAATTTTTTCACGTATTCAATCCAATCTGGGTACATAAATTTGAAAAGTTTTTAGGTATTTAGGTAAGTAGGTAGCAATGTGAACAATGTACAGTTGTATATACACTGTGCAAATTGTACAGGGATATCCGTAAAAACGATCGATCATCAGGTACGGTATCTTAAAATGGTGGGTCAAAGTTGGTCGTGGTCACCTTTGACGGCGCGGGATGGATCGTGGGTTACCCACAAGTGTCAAACCGCAGGCTGGGTTGGGTCGGGGGCAGAAAGTGTTGATCCGCGTCGATTCCCAACTCTTGTGTTAACGAAAAGAATGTTGAAAGATTGTTTTTGTAGGCGAAAATTAAGATATATATATTTCTAAACATTTCACATCACACATTTAGTACGCGTCTTCACGCAACTTCAATGATGAGAAACCTCGCCTCCACTTGCATTATGGTCTATGCATACCCTGTACGCTTTCGCTAATATAAAACCGATATTTTGATAATTTGAGTAGTAGTTATACTTGTGCGTTTGATTGATCGCTCGAAAATATTTTGAAATTACGCAAAATTTTTGGCAAATTACGAAATTTTGTGGTCGAGACTCGAGACTCAAAATTTATACTACCGATCCGGATCGCCGATCCGAAATTTTAAAGCCGATCCGATCCGATCCGACACCCGGATCAGCGATCCAATCCGATCCGGCGATCCGATCCACATCAATCAATGGTATATACTTATATAGTTAGTAGTTAGCTAGCTAGTTAGTAGTTATCTTATAGTTTTATTAAAGTCTCATTATTGAAAAGTCAAAGTCTTAAAGTCGCATTCATAGATTTACTATGATATATTTTTGTTTTTTGGTAAAAATTTGTAAAAAATTCATCGCATAACTTTTCTGGAACGTATGTATGTTGAAAAATATCTGCATCCGCGCGCATGTCAGGAGTCGACATCCGCGTTCGCGCATGTCAAATTATAAAATCACATCCGCGACATCCCTTGTGTATAAAGAGACTAGACTAGAGACTATACATGTATATAATAATGGTAGTTTTTTGTTTCAGATCCCCCCACCCGCCTCGTTGGCCGCAGGGGGTCCTCGTGGCGGCATGCCCCGTATGCCCCCCATGCCGATGCCAGGCATGCCCATGCTGCCGATGATGGGAGGTCCCATGCCCATGATGCCCCGCGGGATGCCCGTGCCGATGGCCAGGCCGCCCATTCCTGCCGCGCCCATGCCGCCTAGATAACACTCATCACTTTGCCATTGTTTGAGGGGGTAGTGTCGCGAAAGCAGTCAAGTTCACTGTTCACAGCTAATGTATATATATACTCATTACTATATTATTAATGTACGTGGGCTGGTGGGAAGTTTTGGGGGAGGGTGCTGATCAACTTTGTTGTCGGTGCATTTTTTCGTGTGCCGCCGATTTTGGTTTCATAAGTTATTGTATACGTTGTAGACATTGTAATATGAGCTTCCTCTTTCCTCCTGCCTGTATGCTTATAATTTTTTCTCAGTAGAATGGAGCCAGTTGCTCAGTTTTACAAGTCTTACAATATTGCAAGATCAAAATATGGTGATTCGTAAATAGTAATGAATTAAAATTGTTGGCTCACGAAGCAACAGCGGTGGCTAACGCAACGTAAATACATAAGCAAAAAAGTTGCTCCGCCCCCCCCCCCCTATCCAAACGTTCTCTCCCGATCCTCGCCCCCAGAGTTATTGTCGACTCAAACGGGTGATATTGGGCGTGATTTTGACAAAAAATTTTAAAAGTTGGCGAGTGCCAGTTTTTTAAATCAGATCAAATCTACTTTTTTGAGAGCTAGCTTCCGTCAAGTTTTCGTAATCTTTTCGTTGATTTGTGTCACCTTTCTATTCTGCTTTTTTACATAATGAGTATTTCAGAATGCTGAATCTTTATGAAGTAATTATAATTTAATTTTAATTTAATGAAATAAGTTTCAAAACTGCTCAAGTATAATATGTCTTTGAAGTACTCTGCGTCATAGAAACACATGCGATATTATTGGTCTCAACACTTTCGAAAAAAATTATTAAACAATTTCACAAATGAAAAAAGTTTGTATAACCATGTGAACTTGTTTGCCTTCGCGACACAATGCCGTATAGATTCAAGTTCAACCGGATGACTTGAGAACAGTACATAACTATTGCTTCGCCTAACCCTGAGTTGACATGGAGCGGCATACGGGGTGAACGTCTGTTGACCCACCTAGATTTTTTGCTTATTTATAATAACAAATGGATAAAATAGGTAATATCATATTTGCACCAAGGTATACTAAACTAATCAAAGGTGTAAAGTAAAACTGTAAGGTATATTTTATTTAAAACATAAAATCGCAAATTATTAAAATAATAAAACTCATACAAAATAAAAAAAAAACTCAGATTATAATGCAACATCCTAGATTGAAGTTGGCCGTCTATGTTTTGTGTATATTTTATTGTGTACCGAAGTGTTAAGTTTTTTGGTAATGAGATGCACATAGAGGGGGGGGGGCAGCGAGAGTATCCACCCGCCCTTCGTGGGGGTCAGCCGTCAGCACCCCCCTCAGACACCAGACACCCCCCCTCTAATTGCCCAAAGAATGGGCCGAAATAGAGTAAAATAACAAAAAAACGGCAAAGAATTTCCGGCCGCACCAAAAAAGTGCCCCAAAAAAGTGTAAAAAATCGAAAAAGTGAGAAATTTTTCCGGCTTTCGCGGGAAATCAAACCAAAACCAGGACCACCTATATATACACACAGTATCTCTAATAATATCTCTGTATACACAGCTTAGAATGATTAGTTAAAGTCTTTCTTCAGTCTTTGTTGTCAGCGTATTGTCTGCCTTTAACGCCTATTGATTTAGCGTACAGCTAACACCAATCAGTTTTTATCGCTCACAAAAAAGTATCAGTTTTTTTAGCGCTATTGTATGCTTTGTATTTTTACTGTATTTACTGTTAAAACGGGAATGTTATTGTTTTACACCTGTATGTTGCTTGTGTCTGTTGGTTAATGTATGAATGATTTCAGTAAACATATTGTTTGTTGCGCGGAGTCATGGAGTTTTGGACTTGATGCTATTTAGAAAATAGTGCTTTGACCTTTAGCTTCATTTTTTTAAATTTTAAGGTTGCAATTTGCACCTTGTTGAACATTCAGTTTCCTATGTAGTGATGTGGATCGGTTTGGATTGGTTTATAATTTCGACGCCAATCCGATCTAGACGCTTAATTGGTGATCCGTTTCGATTGTGGGAGTTTTACTGACGACGACCGACAACTAGCGAACGACCGGTGGTAAAATTTTGCCGGAGCCGGAGCCGGATACAAAATGCCGGAGCCGGAGCCGGAGGCAGTGTTTTACAAAAAAATTTCAATTAGTAAAAAATGTTGACATTGTGAAAATTTTTTTTTCGAAACAGCAAGCATTTTTTAATGTTCCAGTTTAACAGTCACGCCCCATTTCTATACATATGGCTTTACGCACTCATACGACAACTGGCCACTGACTGGTCCCGTTTTTGGTGATCTCACAAAAAATTTTCATCAACATTGATAAAAAGTCAAAAAAATGTTCAAATTGACCAGTATGGCATTTTGACTGCGGTGCCAAGGCCAGGTATCAGGAGTCAGAGGGAGCTGGTTGTTCAGGCCTTCAGGGTGTCCATCTGAACCTCCCCCTTTTAGTCAAACCTTGCAAAATTGTCAAGAATATTACGTATATAAGAATATATACACCCAAAAAATAGACAAATTTGGAAAAGATTGCACATTGTAGAAGATACGACGCCGTAAATGTCTGTAGCTTCCGGGGATTACCGCCCGCCCCCTTCCCCCCCCCCCCGACCCCAGTAATTTAGGCGTATATCAGCCACGTTGTAACCAGGAAAACATCTTTAGGGGGAATGACTTTTCGATAGTGGTGGCAACCTAGTTTTTGTCAAAACTAGGTAAAGTAAAGTTAAATTTCGCAAAACTAGGTAAACTAGGTAAAAGTACCTAGTTTTTACCGAGTTTTGTGAAAAAACTAGGTAGTACTTTACCAAAACTAGGTAGTACCTAGTTTTTTTTTAAATTGATGTTATCATCTATTAACCTTTACTATACAAGTTATCAAATACATATATTCTGTTCCATTACCTAGTAATTGAAGCTTAAGAGTATGACTATAACCACTTTTCGACTTATTCTTCTCTTGGTGTGCTTCAAATTGCCTAGAAAAATTGTCTAAAGGCAAGCAGACGTTTGGCCTAAAAAGTTAGATAGGTACTAGGTAGACCTATAGTAAGTTAAGTAACAGTTCCTAATATTGTTTAGTATAAGACAAGTATATAATATTGTTTTGTATGTCCGGACCTGAGAATTTTTTCCCAAAAATAAGTCTCCGTTACTCCCGCTAGTCCAGAAAAGAAAATTTACTGAACCTATTGTCATAATTTTGTTACCAATGAAATTTATTTTTCGCCTTCATCTAAAGATAACAAACAAAAATAATTTTTAACAATTCCAAATATAAAAACTCGTTCCAGAAGACTCCCCCGCATCTTAGGACAAGAGCATCATCATTAAAAAAATTGGAATTTATTTTTTCAAAAAAATTAATTTTTCCAATTGCCTCTTTTCACCCTTCTTGTACACCGACTCTACAGTTTAATCTCAACTGTTCTTACTGCGTGCAGAAACAATGCTGTTCTAATATTCCGCTGCATTAACCATTCGGCTCAAAAGTCTCACCAAGCGATAAACCGTTTGTTTTGCAGGTGTACTTATAACAGCTCATATACAGTACAATGTCGGCGCTTCAAAGCAATCTAATCGCAGCTACCAAAGTCATTTATTGATGGCTAGGTTCTTGCACGGGCAAGATCAATTTGTAGACACTGACAATCATCAGACAGCCACCAGTTAGCTGATTTCGAATCAGAATTTACAGGCGATGCAGCCCGGCAGCAGTAACAACTAAGTTGAAGTTCCAATGCATTTGTTTTTGTTCCTTCTTTGGAAGTAAGGGTCGATTCGTACTTCCGTAGGCCATACGGACAAACGGACATAGGAAACACAGACAAAGCCTGCTTTGCCCGTTTTTTCAATTCATACTTTCTCGGGCAAACGAACAAAGGTGCGATTCATACTTTTGAGCCGTATGTCCGTTTGTCCGCATGCCCAACAATTTCGGCAGAGTTGAACGAAATTTAACTTGCCGGACATACGGACAAAATGAAATTGTGCCGTTTAGTACGAATGACCGGACATACGTCTGAAGGGCAAAAGGACATACGGCTGAACAAATGAAAGTATGAATTGGACAGCCGTTTTGCCGTTCAGTTTGTCCAGACGTTCGTTTGTCCCAATGTCTGTATGAATCGACCCTGTGTAACAGATACAATTAGCTTGCTATTCTGTTCACTTTACACATCTGTCAGAACTTCTTTCGCCATGTACCTTCGCTGTGCGTTAATAGCCTGTGGGCATAACTTCAAAATGCATGTAAAACAATTGGCGAAAAGTAAAGGGGAAAGACTCAGCTAGCTGTGGTATCACATAGTCCTTCTGGAAATGTGTATTGGCCATTGGGTACAAATGCTATTATTTTTGAAAAGAACCGAACCTGACACTAACAAAATGATTAGAGGCTTCAATGAAGATTAGGGACAAATGAGAGTTAAATGTTCGTTGCGCTTACGCATGCAAAAGCTATCCACTGTTGAAAAAATTTTACCTAGTTTACCTAGTTTTGAAAAACTAGGTGGTAGTAAAAACAAAACTAGCTAAAAGTAAAACTAGGTAGCCGAAAATGAAACTAGGTAGTACTTAGTACTTTTACCTAGTTTTAAAAAACTAGGTACTTAAGTAAACTAGGTACTTTTACCTAGTATTGCCACCACTACTTTTCGATTTTTTGTAATGGGTGAAAATTAACTTTTTTGCTATTTTAACACAAAAATTTGCGAAATAACAGCACATGCACATGCAAACATATTTGACCGGCCGAAAACATCAGAGCTAAAACTCAAGTTCAAATCACTAAGTCACATAGTTACAAGCTTATAGGGGTCAGGGGGCGGCAGCGTGAGTGTGAGAAACTTTTGATTTTTAGGCCGAGTTTAGTCAATTGGAGACGTAAAAATACACAGTGCTAGAGAGGGGTAGTCATCTCCATCACAACTGGCAGTAATATAAGTACTGTAATCGACTTACCGCTTTGTTAATCTTGCGATTTTTTCTCAAAATTTGAACTTTAGGCCAAAGTTTGAACAATGAAAATTCTCCGGCTCCTGCACTTTTTTTGCCGGAGCCGGAGCCGGAGCCGGAGGCTCAAATCCGGCCGGAGCCGGAGCCGGAGCCGGAGCCTCCGGTCGATCGCTACCGACAACGCATAGAAATAAAGAATCATGCAAACATAAGCTGACTAGTTTTGTAGTTCGCCCTTCCGTAACACCGGTTATTCAACTTATTTCATACCACTAAGTTATTCTTTACGTTGTACATATATATAACAAAATGAAGCTGAAATAATTTACTAGATTATCGTTGTATATACAAAATACTGTCCAATATTCAGTGACAGAGAATACAAGATTTGTCGACGAGTTTTATCTGGAAAACAGGATAGGGTTATGGACAGGTTCACTTTGTTGTGGCTATTGTCATTTCATTGCACATTTTTCCATCAAACTAAAAGAAGTTCATGAATTTAAACAACAAATAAAGACGCGCTAAAACGACGAATTATCACTTCATTTTTCACGTAATTATCCTTCGGAAAGAATTATTTTATAAGCATAATTTCGTTTGGGATCTTTTAACTTTTTTTATGAATCGAGATCTTTGTAATTAGTGGACATGGATATTATGAGTTGTCTGAGCGAAATATCTACAAACGTTCAATGTTGACTTTCAACTTTCACTATGACATTTGGAGAGTTATCAGTATCCAACAACTATTGCCACAACAGGGAACATTGTCATATAGGTATATACTCTGCTCGTCAGGCTTCCATTATATATGTACCTAAACATTAGTATTTTTTCACTTGACTGCAGGGTCAAAAGTGACCAAAGTCTGACCCGAGTTTGCAGAACACTGAAACAAATCAGGTCACGTGATTTTGGTGACTTCTCTCTGTATATACTTTTGATGACTGCAACTCATTCTTTTCGTAATGAAATCGCGTGTTTCTGTTTATCTCAGGTTCCGGCATTTTTTGGTCCAGACTTTAGAACTCAGCGTGTTGAGTGGGGGGCAGATGTCCATTCTGTAGCGCCTCAGTAGCGACCTTTCGTTTCTTGCGTTTGCGAATGGGACTGCAGAATGATGCGTTGAACAGCTCACTGTCCTCTTGCTTCCACGTGCCCTGGCCCATTTGCTTGGACAGCTGGATCCAAATCACGCACACGAAGACGCTGAAAAATAGAAAAAAGCTGTTTCGTTATTCAACCGTTGGTGAAATACGGCATGGGTTCACGCCGTGGTGCCCCGACGCCTTATTATAGCGATAGTAAATTATCGTATATATTATGATTATGCAAGGCATCAAAACTATGTAGTTTGTATGCAGTTTTGCTTTTTGATGCATCAAATCTTATGACAGGCCCCTTGCCCCCATCAAAATTTAAATCATAGCAAGTAGCAGCCGTAATATGTTTTGACTGAATTTTCATTTTAATAGAAAGAGGCGCTGCATAATTATATGTGATAAAAAGAAAGCAGGTACATGGAAGGGAACTGTCTCATTCGAGACACTTGCGACTGTACCCCGCTTGCGGGATCGGAAAGGTCTCAAATCGCAGTACATTTTAACACCTCCTTTTAAGTAGTTAAGGAAAATAATAATACTCTTTTTTGGAGTTGCAACTTGTAGCCTAGTATAACTCCCACACCAGAAAAGGTGAATCTGCGCACTAATCAGTGCTCAAACACCTTTTGGGTGTGAAAAAACGGTTTCATTTGAATGTGGTATTAAGGAAAATGTTTAAATCGATTAGCTTGTCTAAAATAGACTGGTTCCATTCGGTAATAGAATGGACTGTTTCAACGGACCTGTATATTACGGACGCCCAAGCGACGGCCACCCCCCAGTTGACCATGGCCATTCTTGAGCGGTGGGCCACGGGGTCGGGCAGGGGCGTCAGGGAATATCCTTTCTGGTTCATCACCGAACTGATTTTGTAGTGTTCGATCGTGACGGCGAAGCTTAGAAAAGTACCTAAAATAGTTATTAGTTCCACCATAGCACAGAGAGTTTAAGCTGATAGTTTGCAGTGAGCGTGATCACTTATTTAGCATTGAATTAGAATTGTGTCGGCCAAGGTACCTACTAAAATCGTGCACGCCCGCCGAATGTCAGAAAACTATATTTTTTTAATTTAAATTTGCCGGCTCAAAGTACATATGTCATAATGTACGACTGCAAGTACAAATGAATCGAGCTCACGAAAAGTAGATATATGACTATCAGGTTTGGCGCGATAGCGCCAAGGCCGAACCTATAATAGGACGCATATAATATATAGCCAGACACTGAATATAAACATGGGGTTCGTTTCAGAAGCTTCACATAAGTCTTATGGGTCCCATAAAGTCTCTTATGGGTCCCATAAAGTTTCAGAAGCTTTACATAAGTTATGTATCACACCATCTCTCATGCGACCCGATGTATGACATGGTAAATAGTACAAGTAAATATGTGGTAGGAATTGACTCTATATATACCCGACAGGAGAAATATGACGCCAGTGAGCATGGTGATGGAGACATTCTGGCGACAGATGGAGAGCACTGCGTTCGTCCAGCCAACCAGTTGCAGGATGATGCTCACCACTACTGACGAGATCGCCGTCTTCATCACGCCTGAAAACATAAAAAGATAGCTGAACACCCTGCAATTACAACATATTACCAAGAGTACATAATAGGATCCTATTATGTACTCTGGATATTATCTATCAAGTATCAACAAGTAAAGTCTGACCACGGGCCTGTTCCAATAACCTCACAGTCCACAGACACACAATTGTGTTTGTGACAATTTTAGCTGTAAAATATGGTGATTCGTAATGAAATTACACTTGAATTCATTACGAATCACCTGATTCAGCACTAGAGAATTTCACAATTATAGGCTTGTGAGTTAATTGGAATAGGACTCAGGAAATGCTAGACCCTAAACAGAGCCATAACGTGTGATTTCATTACTAAAAGAACTGTTTTCCCGGATGAAGAGTACAGTAAGTAGTCGAGAAAATCACACTATCTATTTTGTCTCAAAATTCAGCAATTTTTGGTCGCCCCTAGGGGTGAACCATTAACTCATTGTAACAGTCCTTACCGCCCACAGTGAGTTCGGGGTCCACGTGGGTGTGCTGTTGTCTGCAGTGGAGACAACAGGTGTGGTTCGGGTCCTCCTGGAGGTAAGGGTTGCAACTGGACTTGCGCGCTCCACATGTATCCACGATTTTGGACCACACAGCACCTAAACAGGCCAAAAACAGTTGAAAATTGAGCTAAGATTAGCATATTTGTGAAATTTATAGATTATATATAGATACCTACCTATGTATGCATGTTATTGTTGTAATATGTAGGTGTATCTGACATATAAATTTTATATAAGTACTATGCTACGAAATCACAAAAATTAGTCGTGTCATGTTTTAGAATTTTGTTTCACGTTAAAGTCTATTCCGTAATATGGATGTACCGGCTTAAATTGAAATTTGTTTTGACTGTAACTTATGACCTCGTTTATGACTCTGCAAAGTTATAACACTGCCCACTGGTGTGCAAAACATTATATACGTACCTCAACTTTTGAGATAAGCTATTAAACAAACAAACGTCAATATCATCCGTTAAATCCATTGCAGCAAGTAGCCTTTAGTGGTGTATTTTTCCTGTTGTGCCACAGCACAACAGGTCTTTAATTTTGATTTTGGCAGTATAGCACTAAACTGTGCAAGAAATTCGTCTGTATGCATGTTTTACTTCAGCTCCGATATGTATGTGCGTGTGTCACCTAGAATTATTACAGTGTAAGTTACACTGGAAGGCTGGGAGCTCAGTAGAACACAGCTATCTGCAGTGCAACGCTACGTTGATGGAATTAGCAGTTTCAAAAAAAAGTTAGTTAAGGGACGGAATCGAACCATCTGTCCTCAGATTATTAATCCAAAGCGCTGCCGTCTGAACCAACCGGTTCCTACAACTTAATCTCAATAACTGAATGATTTTAGTGTAACAGTGCATCAGACTCAAGCTTTCAATAATAATAACTAAGCAAACATTGCTACACTAAACTGATTTCAACGTAATTCTGAAAATATATATTGATCAACGAAATCATAATCGATGAACCGAAATGTTAATAAAGCCGTTGATGTTATCTTACGCTTGTAATTACAGAGCACCAGTTGTCATGTTGACTTTTAACGATTATTAGAAAGCCGAAATAGCACAGTTGGGAGTGCGTTAGACTGCAGATCTAAAGGTTCCTGGTTCGATCCCAGGTTTCGGTAACTTTTTTAAACTTATTAATTGGCAGTTTTTAATAAGTTTTGTCTTTTGCCTTATATTTATTTTCCCAGAAACTAGGAATAAATATGCATCTTAAGGATTTCACTTTTCGTTAATTATTCAAGGCATTTCATATTGGCCTTAGCCTATGACCGCGATGCTTTTTCCAAATTTGATCGCTGCGTTTTATTGATATAGTTTTATTTTTTCCTTTGAAAGATACCTGCAGACTAGAAATAGATTTAATAAACTCCTTAATCAAAAGACGCAGCTTATGACTTTAGAATTAGAATGGTGTTATGATACATCATTTTTTCGTTTGAGGGACTTCTAGCTTGTTTTTACACAATATGTTGTAGGGAAAAACACCTTCAATATTTTGCATACACAGTTTGCTCGACAGAAAAACTACCCAATCTTTTATATTACACAATTTGAAGTAAAATAATTGCTGCACAACAGGTTTTAGCTGACCCACTGGTCAGTTTACTTGAAAGTGTTGCTTAATACTTACTGAAGGTTTTGCCGCAGATTGGGCTTGTTTGGTCAGATTTTAGTTGAACAAGGACTTCTGTTGACGAGCGCACATAATTCGACGTGACCGCAATAAAGTATTATTTTACTGTATTGGTACTGACATTGGTACTTAGTTTTTAATTTTTAATCGAGTTTGAATGAGTATGAAAATCTGTTCGACGATTACGTTTTACGTATGTGTAAGTACATACATTTTAAGAATTGACCGGTGATTTAGAATGCTATAACTTTTGAATTCCATATCATGCAAAGAAACACAAATTAAAAACATTATTCTACTTTCGATGTTAAAAAAAATGCAAAAATTTCAGAGCTGATGGGAATCGAACCGCATTCGCAATTCGCAGTCACACGCCTGAACCGTTAGGCCACAGCTCCGTTGGATAGAGTCGATTTATTGTAACTAAATGTTTAGCTAAGAGCATTACGAAAGAACTGCCTTATTGCAGATCATCGATTTTCAATTTGCCATTGTCGTTTGTTATGCACAGACACACACACACACACATACGCACACACAACGTACGCGCTGCGAGTTGCACACAAGTCACAGCTGGTCATTCCAGCAGGCTTCAGTGATGCACTGAAACTGAGCATGATTTACTTGCATATTCAGTTTCAGTGCATTAACTGAAATTAGTATGCACGGCCGCTGAAGCGGCCGCGCAAAAAGCCCGAACGTCCGACAAATAAATTGTAACGTCTTACTGTTTGATAGGTTTTTTGTGATAGCACTTTTTCCAGTGACACACCTAGAGCTCATTAATTCCGCACACCGCACGCACAGTATCGGCCTAAGTTACTTGCTACAAACTCCGGAGTCAAAGTGAAGTCGAAGTCCCTTTATTTCAGATTCAAAGTATACTGTAGTAATACTGTAGTTACTTTGACTTCGGAGACCGGTATCAGGCAACTCCGACTTCGCTTTGACTCCGAAATCTATGGTAAGTAATTTTGGTCGGTACTGTAAATGAATCATGACTGACTTGTGGGATTCTGACAGTACTCCCAAATGCCCCCGTGCTCAGGGACAATGATCACGCCCTGGTTGTGGTAGCACTCCCTTTTGCGCGTCGTGGAGTTGACGCGGGTTGGCCATAAGATGCCAGAATCTTCGCTGAATGACTGAAATTATATATAAGATAGTCAAAACGTCAGAAATGGGTTTATTGACCGACTATTCCTCGATGGAATTAAACGAGGTAAAATTATGCGTAAGAATGCCGTTACTGGCAAACTGACGACTTATATTGCGCTCAAATTTAGGCAAACTATGTAAATGGACTCAATGGCGCTGACAGGTAACCATAACAAGCAGCAATTTCATGCAAAATCTATAGAGTTCTTATCCATGGTCACGACCAGCCTTGCGGTCTGCACCAGTATCAGTAATTTTGAGTAGGGATGTCGCGGATATCCGCATCCGCATCCGCGGATGATCCGCAACTTTTTGACATCCGCATCCGCATCCGCATCCGCAAAAATTTGATGCGGATGTGCGGATGTTGCAGATTCGTCAGATGCCACTAAAAATGTGGGAAATCAGACAGCAATTTTAAATTTTGTGCATGTATACGCCAGTATTAGCTCTTAAAACAGTGGAATGAACCATCATTCTGGGTTTTTTGCCTCATTGTTGGTTGCAAATTGCTCTTTTCTAAAGTAGGTTTCACACTTTCACTATATGGTTAAGAATGTTTGATATTGCGGACATTCGAACAAAGTTCTGCATTTTTGAGAGTCATGAGTCATGTAAAAGTATTTTTGGATGAAGTTTGATTTCCAGCTGAAATTTACATACTACAAACTTCTAACCTACTCTATTCGAAAAAGCGTTCAATTTTAATTGACCTCCCCTAGGTTTGGAGGATATAGGGGGACTCCGGATTATTAGGCGAAAAATGCTGTTCCACTGCTTCCAGTGCTCCGACTGATTCCACCTCTAAGGGACGTTTTAACACCTACATGCTATTTGTAGTATTTTACGCATTTTTTGGCAAAAAAAATTGTAAAATTTCGGCTCATAACTTGTCTAGAACACATTCCAAAAAGATCCGCATCCGCATCCGCATCCGCGCGGATGTTAGGAGTCGACATCCGCATCCGCATCCGCATCCGCGGATGTCAAAAAAGTGACATCCGCGACATCCCTAATTTTGAGTGCAAATCATATTCGGTAGAAGCTAAATCACTTGGAAGAAATTGCTTCAAAGGAAGTTAAACCTGTCGCTACCCACTATAATATATTTATTTTAAACATGCGGAATGGTTTTCTGGCATTAGGGCCGATTCGTGCCTATGTCCGTATGTCCGTTCAGCTGACAAAATTATGAAAAAATCGACACTAATAAAATCGACACTAATAGTGTAGAAGTTCAGATCGTGGCGTGATTATTTCGTAAGATTGTCGGTTGAAGGGACATAGGGCTGTAAGTATGAACAAGAGTACATAATAGGGAAGAGTATGACACTCTTCCCTATCCTAGCTAATCGGCCCGGACGATGCTCCGGCCGAAATAGCCCTTTTACGCCTTGATTTCAGGGGGGGGTACCCCCCCCTCGAATCATGACATGTCTTGATTTCAGGGGGGGGGACCCCCCCCTCAAAACCGGGAAGTGTCTTGATTTCAGGGGGGGGTACCCCCCCCTCGTTTCAGCACACTGCCAGCGCAAAATCGGTGGTGTCTTGATTTGAGGGGGGGGGGGTCCCCTGGTTTCAGCACACTGCCACGGTGGTGTCTTGATTTCAGGGGGGGGGGGCCCCCTCGTTTCAGCACGTTACCAGCTCACCACAGATTTCATGCTGGCAGTGTGCTGAAACGAGGGGGGGGGTACCCCCCCCTGAAATCAAGACACTTCCGGGATTTGAGGGGGGGGTCCCCCCCCCTGAAATCAAGACATGTCTTGATTCTAGGGGGGCCCCCCCCCCTGAAATCAAGACGTAAAAGGGCTATTTCGGCCGGAGCATCGTCCGGGCCGATTAGCTAGGATAGGGAAGAGTGTCATACTCTTCCCTATTATGTACTCTTGGTATGAATGAATAGACTGTCCTCTAGGAAGATCCAGTCTTACAATTTACTTGGTATTTGGGACAAAGCTTCGCTATTTTGGTCATGAAGTAATATACCAGTAACCAACTGTAAACTTTTCGTCATGTCATTCAATGCAAGAATAATAAAATTTTACAATTCGCAATCACCTATAAACATTCAAAAATCGGTGAATGCAGCCCCGAAACATCTTCTGGAATTTTTTTTAACTTTTTTGGGCTAGTTATTTTAATTAAAGGCATATATTAGGAATTTTTTGGCAATTCACAGCACAGAAATGTGTGGCACTTTTCTGACAGATTTAGACCTAACGGTTAGATTCTGGTAGAAACAGCCTAAATCAGGCATCAAATTGGATAACCGCATGCAGAACATGGCCTTTTAAGCTATTTTTGCTCGTACCGCTACTTGGTGGAACTCATACGTGAGTAGTTTGCAAATTCTGGGTGGGGGGAAGTATATACTAGTTGTTTTTCAATATTTTTGAGCTGCTGTATTTTACTTATTAGTTCTGGGTGGAACTTTGCCTGTTTTATAAGCTACCTAAACAAACTTGAAACTACTTGAATCCATCCCATAGTTTTTGAAACAAAAAATGTCGGGTGCTTTGGAAATAAAAAACACCAAAATTAAATAAAAAACACTCAATTTGTCATTTTTGGGCTTACAGTAACCCACGAAACTAACACCAATAGCAACAACAACAAAAGTTGGCTAGCTGCCTGGCCAGCTTACACACAAAACACGATCACACATAATGGTAAGTTTACACACAAACACACACAATGTTGTCCAAGCTATTACACGTAGCACGTGTAATTCGCCAGGGCAAATCCAATGTAAGGTCCTGTCGCTACTGTGGTAGCGACAGGAAAAATCCGAATCGGAGTTGCCAGTACGTCCATGTTTGACAGGTTGCTGTTGGTACATATTATAGTAAGTTTCTTGGTATTTACTAAAGGCGATACTAGAAATAGTCTAATTTTTGTTTACTTAAAGCTTGGTTTATACTTGTTCTCAAGCACATGGGAACGGGGAGAGGACCGTATTTGGTGAGCTGGTGGGAAGCATTGACACAATCGTTTTGAATACCTTTTTGTACGCGAATTGGACGTGGCCTCAATTTTCTTTGTTCAAAAAATGGACTTAATTGCTTGAGTAATTTTCTAACTACTGCTTAAGGCCAAAACGGTAGGGACAAGGACTAGCACAAGTATGAACCGGGCTTAACGGCACCTGGAAGCAATAGTTTGGTAATGACTGCAGATAGGTGATATTGTAGGTGACGCGTTCCCAGTCCTTAATACTGATCACAACAGTGTGCAGCACCGATTCAATCAGGGAAATCACGGCCACCATTAGGACAGTTTTGGGCCACGGGGGCCAGGCCATGCTGTCAGCACATAATAGGACGCAAATGGTCGAGATAGACTGGCCGCAGGTCTAGAGTGTTCGGAATGGCTCTGAAATAAGTAAGGAACAGTGCTGATCAAAATTACTCGCTACAGACTCCGGAGTCATAGCGGGTAAGGAGTCACTTGATTCCGGAGTCAAAGTATGTTTATAACTATATACCTACTTTGACTCTGAAAACAAGTGACTGTGACTCCAATTTGACTCCGGAGTTCGGCGACTGTAGCAAGTAATTTTGGTCGGTAGTGTATCAATCAATGCACATCCAGATGATCGGTTGGTGGGGGTGACTGACGAGCAGGCTAATGTTGTTTTGGGTGAGAATGGGGTGGGGAAATGGGATAGTGGATTTGGTATATATTTGGTATTTGGTAGGAAATGGGGTAGTAGATTTGAAATACAAATTCAGACTGGTGTATATGTCGCTATAGACGGTCGACGGTGTAGACTGAAACTGCTGTTTGGATGAGCTGGGGATTCACCTGGGGCCTATTCCTTTACCGGATTAAACGGACTGGACTTATTTTAGTCCGAGGTTTTGGAATGACAAACCGGACTAAACGGACTAAACTATTTAAAATAAGTCAGCGGCTTAATTGTAGTCTGACCCCATCAGGGTTTTTTTTGTGTAAAATAGGGTGTATTTACACATCGGCCGCCTAATTTACACAGCAAAAAATAAAAATACACACTGATTTACACAGCCCCATTTTTTCCCAAAAGCTGATGAAATGGCCTATTTTGGTTATAAAAATTACAAAAATTCGCGAAGAGGCGATTGCTGCCTATGACCTCTTTGTCCTAACAAAATTAAGTCCAATTTTTGAACCCAAACCAAAAAATCTTCAGTTTCTGCTCCTAAACGGCTTATGATTTTTTTATTTTAGCATTCGTTTTTATGCACTTGAAAGTTGACAGTGAAAAATCAGCCAATCTGAGCCTGTCTGTGCGATTTCTTGTCCTACTTCAAAGTTCAAAACAACTGTAAAAGTGTTACACCCGGATTTGAAAAAAATTAGTAGGATCTGGCTGATAGAACAACTCTCTATCTGTGTAAACCATGCATGTACACGTGGTCTCGGCCTGGGGGTTAGGGCTTGTTTCAGATTTTTCGAAATTTTAGGGGGGCTTGCCCTGGCGTGTCGGATATATATACTTGAACTGCCAAAAACGCAAAAATTTTCAATTTTCTCATATTTTTTATTTTCGTATGTAGTTCGAGTCTCAAAGTCGAAATATTACTTTTCATGTGAAAAAACGGTCAATTTTTACATAAAAAATGCTAAAATACACACTTTTAAAAATTTACACAACATACCCTTAATTTACACAGCAAATTTTTAATTTACACAACATTTACACAGTGCCGATTTTGAAAAAAAAAACCCTGGACCCCATTCCAAAACTACCACTGGACTAAACGGACTTAATATGCACGCTTAACATTAGCGTGCATAGTTAAGTCCGTTTAGTCCGATTAAAAAGCAGCGCGCTAGAAGTTAAGTCCGTTTAATGCGAAGGTTTTGGAATGGCGTTTTTAAGTTTAATTTTTAAATCGTCTAGTCCGATTATAATTAACCCTTTAATCCGGTAAAGGAATAAGCCCCTGGATAAGACTGCTATAGCAGTTTCAGCCGGATGAAACTGCTATGGAAAGGCATTGGATAAAACTGCTAATATCCCTTTACAACGTTGAACAACCTATGTACTTAATTGACGAAAGCTCCAGGAAGCTGGAAGGGCCGAGACCAAGCTAAAGTCTGACCAAAACATGTTGAATATGGGGACAAAACAAAAAGAACATGTCATTACAAAATGAACCTGTTGTATCTCAGTGTTCAGGATTTTTTGTCAGACTTCAGCGCAGAGTGGTAACAAAGTGGAGTCTCACATGAGCAGTTGGAAATAGTGGAGGGAGGGGTGAGGAAGAGCTATCGAGTATCAATAAAGTGAGTATTATAGGTGATTTTCTGTCTAAATTGACAATATATGGGTTGTAGAGGCTGCGTTAATGGTAGAAAGCAGATTTTCCGAGCTTACGAAAAGTATATTTTAAGTATATTTTCTTTTTTTTGGGGGGGGGGAAGAAACCGGATCAGACTGCGTGGGGAAGAGGGATAGCCCCACCCATGCCTGTGTATATAAGCTGACAGAATATCGTTCGACGTGGTTGACGAGTGCTTATATAGAGAACTAAACTAAAGTCTGACAACAGTTTTATTGCACCACTTGAGAAAGCGAAATACAAGAATAGATTTTGATTATCAAGAGTACAGCAAGTAATCGCAGAAGTCATGCCACTAAAATAAGTAGTGGAGCATCTATTTTTTGTCAGACTTGTTATGCAGCAGAGAATGGTCGACTGAAGATAGCCAGATAACATATCTTATGGTATTCTCATTAGCTAGTAGGTTAAGTATGTCGAACTGTAGAATTAATTTCAAAGTAGAAATAACATGTCTATTCAATTGTTTTATGTTTTTTCCTCAGCAAAGGAAAAGCTCTCGTTAGCGCTTATTTGTGATGCCGTGATTCAAGGATATGCTTTCTGGCAGTTTAGCAAAGTATTTGGCTTGTTCTGTTCATTTGCAAAATAAGATAAATAATAATCAACATTATTTTTGTGACTTGGTCGCCGCAACCAAATTTCAGTAAAGGAGGACGTGTGGGACCAGAGCACCTGCTTCCAGCCACAAACTTACTTTTGTTTATTATTTACTTTTTTAGTTTACTTTTAGTATTATTATTTTTTTCATCAGTAATAAACTGTAGCGTAACAAGTAATTCATAATTTTGCAATGACTCTCACGGGGGATTTCGTTTTAAAACTCTTGAAATTGTAAACAAACAGTTTACCTACATATGATGTCTGCTAAGTATATAATAATATGTACGTAAGTAATGAGGACTTTACTTATGGAATGAAGAATATTTTAAACAGCTATTACACTGATCACCACACGAGTAGCCTCCGTGCTCACTGCAGCGATATATAAAATAAAGAAATTGAGCTTGCTTTTAGAAATAAGGGTGATTTTTTTACTAACAAAAGTTAGAAAATATTAACTTTTAGTTTTTGACTAGTTTTGCGTCTTATTTTTGACCCAGAATTTTTGTTTTTATTTCTTTTTTGTATTGCTTAGGCATTTTTTATTTCCGTGTAATGGGAACCAAACCTTAGTAAAAGCAAGAGTGGAAAAGTGAACGAACCTATAATTTAATGATTTGTGTCACCCAACATTAACAGAACATAAAGTCTGACCAGAAATTGCTGAATCTTGAGACAAAGCAGCCAGTATGATTTTTGTGACTACTTGCTGTACAGTATATACATAATAACTCTTGATGCTTGCGAATTAGCAATTCGTTCTTTTCGTAATGAAATCGCGTGTTTTTTTGTCTCTGGGTCCAGCATTTTGGGTCAGACTTTAAAAAACAACGGCTATTTCCATCAAGTAGAATATTATTAAAAAGAAATATACTTTTGTTTATTTGTAAGAGTCTTGGTAAGAGTTATGCTTTGGAGGATATGAGGTTTTTTTTTTGTTGGGGTTTTGTGTTGTTTTGGTTGGTGGGTGGGGGGGTTGTGGTGTGTGGGTGGGTTGTTTTTTGTGGGGTGTGGGTGAAAATACTGAACAGTCTAGTATGAAGACAGTCTCAAAGGAAATATTTAGAACAAATATCAACATACGAGAGCCACCACGAACTAACACTTATTCTGAATTTTACAGATAAACAGTATTGCACACCTATATATTGTTACTGTGAGCATGGTGAGTTATTATATCATGACGTAAGCAAGAATAATGCCTACATATTTTCACTTGCCAATATTAATTGCGTCATAATTAAGTTTCAGAAAATAATATATTATATATATATATATATATATATATATATATATATATATATATATATATATATATATATATATATATATATATATATATATATATATATGTATATATATGTGCACAGATGTACATGGGGGGGGTCTGGGGGGGGGGCAAGACCCCCCCAGATTTGAGACCCCGGGACAAGCCCCCCCTCAGATTTGACCGACCGGGACAAGCCTCCATCTTTGATGCTGCAAGAAAGGTGCCCAAACACTCAAAAATTGCCCCAGATTGCCGTAAAATGCTTCAAAATTGAGCAAAAAGCGAAAAAATTGTTAAAAATAGCCCCATTTTGCTGAAAATTTGCCTTTTTTTGGTAAAAATTTGAAATTTTTGCGTTTTTGTCTGCTCAAGCTCTCGAAAAATCGGGACAAGCCCCCCCAAAAATTTCGAAATTTCCGGGACAAGCCCCCCCCAGACCGAGACCCTGTGTACATGTATGTATATGTGTATAATACATATAATTGAGTAATGTATGAACGTTTTGTCAGAGAAAGCTAGTTTTTTCATTTTCAGGTGAACAAGATCTACCGATATTTTAATTTAATTTTTGTGAATATAATTACCTAATTAAATATGTGTAGTAAATAATCACTATATAGTACTAATGACGCTAAATATGGTCTGGTCACCAAGTCTAATTTTTGGATTTGATAAGGATAATTAAGTATTATTATAATGCAAGGATTTTAATTTTGATAAGCTTGGATTTGACGTAAGTGCATAATTACTATCTTTTGCATATATACAGTCGAGAACATCTAATGAAAACATTTTCCAGGGTTTTTACGTGGCCCCCTCAGGGGCCGCGTATAAACTATATTCAGAATCTCTGCTTCCTATGTTAATCTGGGTAGGTCGAATTTCTAGTGTTAATTAACACTAGAAGGGCAGGTACCCAATGACCTGCCAATCTACCATGCATTGCACCAACAGCAACATGTCGCGATCTTCGCAGCTGGCTGCAAATACAAAATATGCAGCTCCGGAGTAGAATCCAACTGCCGACTCTCTGATCCGAAATCAGATCCACAGTAGATGCAGAACGCACTACCAACCGACCCAACCGGGCTTGCATAGGCATGTGATTGCATATTGACTTTCATACTTTCATCATGCTGTATGAAAGGTTCAGCGACGAGCAAAAAATATTATGCAAGCGAGCAATTAAATCTACTTTTTACGAGGCCCCAACAGTTTTATCCTAGCTGTCTCATTTGTAGTGGCTAGCACTCTGGATTCGGAATCCAGTCATCTGAGTTCAAATCTCAGTGAGACTTAGCATTTTTTAAATTATACGAGTATATTAATTTTTTGCTTCACTATTTTTTTACTTCAAAACGTGTTTGCTAATCACCAGTTTTTGCTGTTTGAGAGGCTTTGGAGCTACTCAGCAATAAATGTTTGCAGACATCGGGTATTGCAATTATGTTATCCACAAATAGTGGCCGCGTTAAATATTTCCTCTGGAATATTGACACTCAGGACTCAGCCTGAAGCCTGACTTTTTAACGGCTCCTCTTTCAGCAGAAGTGCTTGTTCAAAAATATATCGAAAAAATCGTCTATATTCAGCGAAGACTCAGCGCTGCTGTGTACAACGTATGCTAGATTTCAGACATATAGCATGCTTTCTACAGAAGTTAGCGGAAGTTAGCAAAAATCTAAAATTTAAAAGAAGTGTAGATTGAATTCATACCAAAGTGGGCTAGTAAGGTCTTTCAAGTGGTTTCAGTGAAGCCCGGTTCATGCTTGTCCTTAAAAATATACGGGCAGGGACAAGGACAAATTTCAAATCAATGTTTTGAGAAATCGACACAATCATTTTGCTTAATTTTTCGCATACGATCTGGACTTGATCCTAACTTTGTTCATGCAAAGAACTGCTGCAATTAGTATGCACATAGTTTAAGAATCGCTTAGGGATAAAACTATAAGGACATAGACAAGGACAAGTATAAACCGGTATTTGGTGACCAAAAGAAAGATACATTTGCTTACGGACAAACGCATGACTCTTACGGGCAAATGTGGACTGCAAATTGGATGCAAAAGCATGTCGCGTCCATTCAAGTCACATACGAATAGGTATGTATGTGGGTTGTTTTGAAAAGAAACTAATTAACAAAACCAAGGAAGTTTTATTTATTCACCGGCTGCATGAACGGTAGGTAATCACAGTAAAAAGCCAAAGGCTTTTATTAAAAATTTAATACAAAAATTAAAAAAACACGTAGTGTTTTAACATCAATACAATGGTTCCCTTTAGCTGAAAAATGTCAAAATAACAGTCAACCTTGTCATTAATAGCAAAAGCCACAGACTAAATCGATAAAAAAGTTGCAGTAAGATATTTTTTAGCAGCCAGAATGAGGTTTATGAATTTTATAAAATGAGATTTAACGAGCTTTGATATCTGTCCCAGGTCTTTTCAAATTTTAATGACAGCCATAAGAAACCGGGCAGGTCTGTACGTGTTCGTATTAACACTGGGTTTCTATTAGAACCGAACCAGCTTATGCGCTTGTCATACCTATACCTCTAATGTATCTAACGGAATGAGTGCACATACACCTTGGTCTAGGGGCAGGATAAAAACAACAGGGGGGGGGGGGGGGGGGGGGTATTTGTACGCTAACCTGGACTTCTTCCTGAAGGGGGAGGTTGTGTGTAATATGCTGACTTAATTTCAACAGTTTTGGAGCTGGAAGGAAAATTTTGAGGATCTTGGGGCCTATACAGTATTCCCCCTTCGATACAGAAGTGTATGCCAAACATTAGCTGATGTACCCCAAGGTATAACACTTTCATAGAGCTAATATAAAAGCGTTAAAAGGAAAATTTTTGTGTCGTAATTTTTCCAGTCTAGAACCCATATTCTGCAAAAAATATAAGCATCATATACCATGTAATTGGGGACATAACATTAAAGTTTCCCGAACGTAGGTCTACGCTATTAGTGAAGGCGATAATTAGCTACCTAGACATGAAGTACATGAAGCCGCAAGGGTCATCTAAGCACGTAATAAATTATATAACGTATAATATGGCTTACTGTAAACTTAGAACCCAACAGTAGGGCTACATGTGTAACCTTGTGAGAGCCTTTATGGTCATTTACGATTAGTCAAATAATATAAAAAAATACGTGTATTGTATATATCAAGAGTACATAATAGGAAGAGTATGACACTCTTCCTATTATGCCTACGGGCGTGCGTCCAATGCGCAGCGCGAAATAGCCCGTTTATGTACGGTTTTGAGGGGGGGGTACCCCCCCCTCAACTGAAGACCCCGTACTCAACTGAGGGGGGGGTACCCCCCCCCTCAACTCAGTACCCCGTCTTCAGTTGTGGGGGGGTACCCCCCCTCATTTCAAGACACTGACAAGGACTTTTGTTGATGTGCTGAACTGAGGGGGGGGGTACCCCCCCCTCAACTGAAGACGGAGTCCTGAACGGAGGGGGGGGGTAGCGCAAAGACTTCGTCAGTGTCTTGAAATGAGGGGGGGTACCCCCCCCTCAACTGAAGACGGGGTGCTGAGTTGAGGGGGGGGTACCTCCCCCTCAGTTGAGTACGGGGTCTTCAGTTGAGGGGGGGGGTACCCCCCCCTCAAAACCGTACATAAAAGGCCTATTTCGCGCTGCGCATTGGACGCGCGCTGCTAGGCATAATAGGAAGAGTGTCATACTCTTCCTATTATGTACTCTTGGTATTAGTAGTAGAAGCAGCAGTAGTATTATCACTAATTAATCTAAACAAAACGAAAGCAAAGTTATCGCAAATTAGCTATGTTAGTATGTAAAAAAAAGCATAATGAAGCATAAAACACTAGAATGTTAAGCAAAAAAACTTGAAGCTAAAAACTGAAACAAATCAAAATTACATTCAATATAGTGTATAGACTGAAAATAGTAAAGTTAAATAAAGTTGACATAGCAGTTAGGCAGTAACATACTAGTAACAATATAAGTCAACACTAACTGTAGATTAGGGTTGTTTCAAATATTTCATTTAATCATTGAAACCCACTTTCAATTTCAATTTCAATATCAATTATTATTTGATATTGAAATTGAAAAAAATTAGCCTAAAAATTGATAATGGTATTGAAATTGAAAATAATTTAGTCAAAAATTGATAATGGTATTGAAATTGAAAATATTTTAATTGAAATTGAAATTGACACTATACTTTCAATTTCAATATCAATTATGCTGGCTTGGCTGACTTCACGGCATGTCAGTCAGGCATGGAACAAAGTCTTGTCTGTATGCCTGTTTATGCATGTGTTAGTGAACAGTCATGATTGAAACGTAATTGAAATTAAAATTAGCGATTTTCAATTATTATTTTCAATTCAACGTAAGTCTACTCTACTCATTGTGATCTGCAGATTTTGTTGTAAACGCATCACGATTTCTTTCAAGCAGAGTTGGGAGTGCGGTGCAGAGGTCTTGCACCGCGGGAATTTATGTCTACTTACTGTATCAACTTACTTTTTGAATTAATGTTGAATACCTAGAGTTTTTTGTGCTACTCAAGCAATGAAAGTTCACGCTTTAGGTTGATTGTTGTTGTTGGTTTGCTGGCAGGCTTGACAACGTCAATTGCTGGCGGGCGTGAAGCGCCCGCTGTCCTTAATCAGGGACGCTACAAACACTGGATTAGTCGCTATTTGCGCTATTTGCGTTATTATAGTGTCCAGCTCAAAATTGCCCCCCCCACCCCCCGCTACTTGCGCTATACACGCTACCTCAAGTACCCCCCCTCCCCTGCTATATAGCGCATATAGTAGTGATCGGCCGCTAAGCCAAGTGTCGGCCCCGGGCCGGCCCGGGGCCGCAGCCATTTTCACCGAGCCGGCCCCGGGCGCGCCTGCGGCCCGGCATCGGCCCGCGGCCAGCCACCGTTGCAGTCGGCCCGGTCAGCCCGGCTGCTGCCCGCTGTTTGCCGGGAATCGGCCCAGGACCGGCCCGGTCGGCCCGGTGGGCCCTGGTTGGCTTGATCAGTAATAAAGACTGCTAAAGTCCAAGGACGACTGTAGCTCACTAATAATTTACATACAACCGTAACGTTTTGCATTTCAAACACAAAGCTGCCCCTTAAAGTAGCAGTGTTATTCCCCAGCTGTTGCTTTGATAAGATAGCGCGAGCTCTTGGACCTTACACTCTAGCTGTAGAATGAATTAATGAATAAGGATGAATATGAATTATGAATAATAATTAGGCGTCTTACTGTAACTTCAATTTTAACTCCAAAAAGGTCTTGGGAAAAACTTATGTACTTAACTTTAAATTAATTTAAATCAAGCGGAATTTTAAACAAAAGTTAGTTCAGAAAAGTTACATCAAAGTCATTGGTTTGCATCTTACTTTAAGTTATCCTAATTTAACACATGAGGCTTTTTTTAAAAAATACTTTAACTTTAAGTAAACACTGGGTCTCACTTCAACTTAACCTACTGAACCTTTAATTAAGGTCTTACTTTAACTCGAAAAAAAATGTGCTAAAGTTTTTGACATAATTGTGAGAATCGTGATACGAAAAATTAAGTAAAATCGTGATGAAGAAAAATCGTGATACATGGGATACTTACCAGGATTTCGAAATTTACCAGGATTTCGTTGAGGTTTAAGTAATCATGTCATGTACCTCAGTGCGAAGGTGCTGTTTTAATACATTTACCGACGAGGGCGTAGCCAGCGAGGTGTCATGATAGTGGTGGTAAATATGCTGCTTTTGAAAAAAGTGCCATTTTCTGCATGTTTGCTAGGTTAGATTTCAACAAGCAGCAATTTTATGCAAAATTTATGGAGTTCCTATCCATGGTTATGACCATCCGTGTGGTCTGAACCAGTAGCAGTGAGTTTCAGTGCAACTATTCGTCAGAATTTAAATCACTTGAAGAAGTTGCTTCAAAGGAAGTTAGACCTGTCGCTACATATGTACCTATTTATCTGTAACACCAGGAAACTTTTTGTTATTACTGTAAACTGTTAGTAATTTTATGCCTTTGTTCACAATCCAAAAGTTCATAAACCGTTAGGTGTTTTGAAATTATAGTTTTTTGCCTTTGAGCAAAGCATTAAGTAATATATTATGTTGCAAAAATATTTTGTATTTTCAAAGAAATAAAACAATAAAAGCATTGGGACTCAGGCCCGGGGTTTTCGCGCCGGTGTTAAGCATGCTAAGACTTTGCCTCAGCTACAAATTTTTCAGGGACCACTTATTAGTTACAGCTTCATCAGAGGGTTTCTATTGGCTGAAATTATCAATATTATTACACTCTCAAGCATGCAGTACATAGCACGAATATCGCAGGGCTAGTTCAATAAACAATAGCCTAACCCACCTCAAAGATTGTCCTGACTTCCTGACGAAGACCCGGCTTTATCTTCCTCAGCCTACATACCTACGTGCTTGGTTCTTTAGGTCAAATATTTGCAGTTTTTAGTAACGAAGGCACCAACCAGTAGCGCAAACTTTTTTGCCATGTCATGACATGCATGGATATTGAAGTTTTACTGTTATGACTAACCCACAAGCATGCAGCAATCGGTGAATACAGGCTCAAAACAACTATAATTGTACACTTTGGGCAAGTTTGTTCAATTAAAGGCCAATAGGCTATTGCAAAATTACAAACGAAACGAGAAGTTACAATTACAAACGATTATGATAATATTACTTATTGTAGAATGCCTCAGCAATTATACGCTAAAAAAATTGAAAAATAATTGAAATTGAAAATATTTGAAACATTGAAATTGAATTGAAACTATTTTAAGAAAAAATTGATAATGGTATTGAAATTGAAAATATTTGGGCAAAAAATTGATAATGGTATTGAAATTGAAAATAATTCGGCAAAAAATTGATAATGGTATTGAAATTGAAAATAATTCGTCAAAAAATTGATAATGGTATTGAAATTGAAAATATTTCCGTAATTGAAACAACGCTACTGTAGATAGATATATACTTAAGGTCACTGGGGTCAAAGTTAATTGCAAAAGTAAGAAAGTCCATTGTTTTCCTCTATTGTTAACACTAATTTTGGTCACCTTGCACACAAAGGGTATGCCGCCGTTTGATAAAATGAGACGGCATTTTATAAAATGAGACAGCTCCATAATTAGACAAAATTTCAGCTGGCGGATTAAGATTTTATAAAATGAGACATTTTATAAAATGAGACCCAATCATTTAATTCAGTCGCAGTCAGTTCCACAATCGGTTTCTGTTTTCGACCAAACAGGCAAAACTGTATCCCTCGTTTAGCCCATGGAAAGCAGTCGCAATAGTGACATTTTTTGACAATTTTGAAGACATTTTTATTTTCTATCGAAGTTTTTGGTTATGGGAGTTTGGAACTATGTACTTTGGAACTACACTATTGCAAAACTGACTTCTTATGATCTACAAATTCAGTAAAACTGTTTTTAACACTACTTATTTTGATCACTAAAGCTTATACGGCGTCAGCGGCTGCCGATACTACAACTGAGGTTGAGTTGAGTTGAGGTCATTTTAGAACCCAGATTCACCCGAAAAAATCGCTATTGCGACCCACAGACGCAAATTTAGACTCATTATTTGACTGTAGCTGCATGACTGTGTAGATTTATAAAAGTAAATTGTCCCATATGAGTTTTTCTGATAATATGGCAACATTTGTAACCATTAGCGCTGTCATTGCTGGCTAGTAATGTAGCTGCGACTGAGAATTGTCATGTTTAGCTGTAAATGTTGGCTTTAAAAAAATTTGGTGCTTTCATATTCGAAGAATATCCTCAGCACTGTAAGCATGTCGCAACGAATTCTATCCAAAATTAATTTAACTCTACTCACAAAACGTGCTTGTTACTATTTAAAATCGCAGAAAGCTAAACTGTGGAATTTAGGTAGGTAGGCAGTTTGTGTTTCAGTACTGTCCCGGTGTGCCTCAGCTGCCTCGTAAAAAACAACAGCCTTAGCAGTCTTAATTTTATTGTGTTTCTGCCACATGAAAAAATCAAAAAAATAAACTTACGTTTTAGGTAGCTTTCCTAAGTTTAGCTCAATCATTATGTTGTCGGGTTATGTTGACAATTCAAAATCGATTAATTGCTGCATAACTAACTCAGAAACAATTGGTATTTGGTACAACTTTTATTTTCAGACAAGCTATGTCACGGATATAACAGCACAGAAACATGTTCCATTTGTGGGAGCTACTGATCATGTTTCAACTATGTGGCGCCCAAATACTAACAATAGGTTCGGGAAATCATGGAGCAGGACCACCAAAGCCTCCACGTATGTTTTTATTGTTTTCGATCACAACTTAAGGGGGTAGTGTCGCGAAAGCAGTCAAATTTGCGCGACCATAAAACTTTCAGTGAAAGATAGGTCATTGTTCTTTATATATTCTAAAAATATGTTTCAAGGCAAATATTTTTGAAAAGTTTTAGCAAAATTGATGTAGCATACAGTTAGCCGTGAAGTCGCAAAGTAGGAAAAATGACGTTTTGAAAACCTATTCACATTCGATAATTTCGTCACAATTAAAAAACTTTTTGTTTAGATTCATTACAGAACGTAAAAGCACATATACTCTAGTTTATGCACACAAAATTTAGTGCAAATTGCTTGAGTGGTTGTGGAGTAATGGCTGTTGAAACTGTGAAACTGTGCGTAACCTGTAAAGTACTGACAGCAATAATGATAAATTCTGAAAAATTTAGACACTTATTTTGAAATCAAAAGAAAAACGAGCCTTCATTTTTCATATTTGTGGCAAAAAATTGTGCGTCAAAACATTACATGTACTTCACAAGCTGGCCAATCTGATATCTGGCTTGATTTTTTTGAAGTTTTATGTCTCTATTGTGTGATGTCTGGCTCACAAATGGTGATTGGTTAAAAATATTGGTAGATATTGGTAGTCTAGTATCTGGCAGTATTTATTTGACACCATATGGCATTTCACTAGTTTATCAGTTAACGCACAATTTCAAACCAAAAAGTTATCATTTTGCAGCCTATGAGCAAAACTGCTATGGCGACACTACCACCAAAATGAGAACTTTTTGCTTTGAAATTGTACGTTCACTGAGAAACTAGTAAAATGCCATATGGTGTCAAATAAATACTGCCAAACACTAAACTACCAATATCTACCAATATTTTTAACCAATCACCATTTGTGAGCCAGACATCACACAATAGAGACATAAAATTTCAAAAAATGAAGCCAGATATCAGATTGGCCAGCTTGTGAAGTACATGTAATGTTTTGACGCACAAGTTTTTGCCACAAATAAGAAAAATGAAAAATAAAGATTCGTTTTTCTTTTGATTTCAAAATAAGTGTCTAAATTTTTTACAATTTATCATTATTGCTGTGAGTACTTTACAGGTTACGCACAGTTTCACAGTTGAAAGAGGCATTACTCCACAACCACTCAAGCAATTTGCACTCAATTTTGTGTGCATAAACTAGAGCATATGTGCTTTTACTTTGTGTAAAGAATCTAAACAAAAAGTTTTTTAATTGAGACGAAATTATCGAATGTGAATAGGTTTTCAAAACGTCATTTTTCCGACTTTGCGACTTCACTGCTAACTGTATACTGCATCAATTTTTCTGAAACTTGGCAAAAATATTTGCCTTGAAACATATTTTTAGAATATATAAAGAACAATGACCTATCTTTCACTGTAAAAGTTTTATAGTCGCGCAAAATCGACTGCTTTCGCGACACTACCCCCTTAAGCCCAGTTACTACTTGACCTTAAGCAAACAGAGGCAGAAAGTTCAAACAACTGTTCTAAAGAATCTACAGAAACAGGACACACAACACTGTTGCTTTCGGGTTTTTAGGTTGCAGTTTGATGCTTTTTGCGTCGTGATTTTGCATGTCATCGCTGGAGATACTTGGATTCGACATAGCTGCCAGAATTTAACACTGCAAAATTGACCTAGCCGATTTAACACTGTAAGCGAAAGAAAATTAGTAACACTCGGCCTCCTGGGGCAGCGTAAAATATGGTGACCTTATAGTTAAGAACAAATTATTTAAAAAGTGATCCGGATCAGGAACCCATCTTCAGCGTAATAAAATAAAAATTTAAATATCACAAAAAAATTTTGTTCGTCACTTTCCGGCCAACCTTGTCGTACGCCGACGAAAGGGAAACTTTTCTACACACAGTATTTAAGGCTGTTACTGTTATAGCACATCGAGTTATGTATAAAGGATTCAGCTACGCGATCAGTCCTGCAAATACCAATTGCATCGACACCTGCAATATGATGGCCCAAAGTTGCAATTTTACAAATTTTTCATGTGTGTCAGAAGCTGCAGTAAAAGATATACAACAAATTCTAGTCAACGCCATATTTAACAGAACCTGTTTATATGCCGTTCGAGTCGAAGCCAACTTTCGACCGGCCTTTGGTGGCCTTCAAGATTTGCAGCCGAAAAATCAAGTCTATTGCACTGGATTCGATCATTTTCCAAAATATTCTACTTGTGAAGCTCGCTTCAACGAACATAGACTATGTCGATGCTATAGTACGTTGCTAAAGTAATTTTTTCAGAAATATTTGTTGAATTCTGCAAATGCTTAAACTACACACATGTACATATCATATATGTATTATGTAGTTGCAGGAATTTACATATACACTACATTTGCTAAAACAAGCACTTTTGTTGACGAGCGTACTTCTTTCCACATGACGACATCAAGTATTATTTTACCGTATCGGTAAAATTAGGCGCGGCACACACCAAGATTTCTTTGTCAGGAGTTTTTCTAATTTGGGATACAGATGTGACACATAGTCTCATGTTTATTCGAGTCCGAATGTATCAAAAGACTGCGGAAAGTAGGCAGTACTGACCATCTGTTTGACGATTACGTTTTACGCATGTGTATCTACATACATATTATTTGAGACTTTACCTCTGAATTAGAACTTCGAACTTTGATATAATGGAAGGAAATTCGCAAACAAAAACGCAAATTAAAAGCAAATTGTTGTACATACCATCCTGTCTTTTAGAAAGTGCCAAGAAAAAATGTGTGTATGTTTATGTGTGTATTTGTGAAAAAGAACACTATTTCTTTCAAGGTTTAGTTCATTGCACCACTAGTTCATTCACACGTATGTACTTTTACCTCTGCACATGTGACATTTAAGGAACGTTACGAATATCAACATTGATATTGTAGAAATTATTGACTGTTAACCAGCCACTGTCGTTAATGCGTAATGTGTTGACACGCACACACAACGCATACACACAGACACACACACACGTAGACACTGTGCTCTCTGCTTGCTGCACGCAACACGCGCTTGAGCCAGCGGTAAATCCTGCAGGCTTCAGTGATGCACTGAAACTGTGCATACTGCATGATTTACATGCATCTTCAGTTTCAGTGCATTACCTGAATTTAGTATGCACGGCCGCTGAGGCGGCCGCGCAAAAACAATGCCACACTTCCCAAGCTGAGTTCACACACTGATTGCATAAGCGCGGACTGACAACTGAATGGCAAGGCTAAGGAGTAAGGACCCATTCCATTGCTTTGAAAGAATTAAAATAGTTAATTTTAGTACAACAAATCCGTTTTCGACTAAATTCCTAAACCTCCGGGTTGAACGGACTTGCCATTTAGTGCGCTGGTTGTTAATCAGACTAACGGACTTAACTATATAACCTGCATGTTCAGTCCGTTAAGTCCGGTGGTTGTCTAGGAATTAGAGAAGAATATTCAAAATAAAATCAAGCGGCTGACTTATTTTAACTCATTTAGTTTGTTTAGTGCGATATCGCATTCCTGAACCTCGTTTAGTCCGGTAAAAGAATAGGACCTCACATGTTAGGCCCATTACAATATGTATTTCCGTTCCTAAAAGAAAATAAATCAATTATTTAATTATTTGTACCTTCGCTATATATTTTACCTTGAGGACAAGGGTATGCGTATTAAGCTGCAATTAAGGTTTATAGTATACCTATACCTAGCTTTTGAATTTAACTAATATCCAAAAACTATTTTAGATCCAAAGAATTTCACTTTTGCACTAACTGATGTTGACCTCCAAAAACACACTGGAGCGTCGGAATACTGCAGAAGTAGAACAACATTACCATTTCCAGCAGCAACAGTAGTGAAAACGTCCTTATCATCATCGTTAACAACAACAACAAAAGCAACAACAACAACAACGATAAGACAAGAAGGTAAAATTATTGTTGTCTGAAATCATGAACTTGAAAATTGTTGCTTGGGTTCTGTGAAAATTATTCCATAAGATCCACCCACACACTTTTGTTGAGAAAGTACTTGTAGCATTAAGGGGGCGCTCCGGGAATCAAGGATTTGGGCCGTATTTTTTAAAAACAGCCAAAATGACCTATCATTCTTGAAGGAAAGTTGCCCAAAATACTATTTCTGATGTTTTGACGTGCATATCTCCATAGCAAAAAATTTGGAAAAAATTGGACAATTTACTGATTTTATTCAATTTTTACACAAATTCAGCAAGTAAGCCAGTGCATCAACGCTTTTTGAGGTTTTGCAAACAGACGATACGTAGATTTTATTAGTCGTAATGAAAAATTAAAACAATTTTATTGAGTTCTGTGCAAAAAAATCGCACAAGAAACCATTTTCAGAAGCAGCAGACTCAAATATAGTCTGTGTGAATACAAAACCAATGTTTCGGCATTCGATTATAAAATGCTGGTAAGATATTTTTCTACAAAATTTTACACAATTATAGCCTTATAGCTCTGCGCAGTTGAACAACTTTTTAGTTTTTTAAAATAAAGCTTAGAAATTTTTTTATATAAATTTTATTGCTCAGAGTTCGACTTCGAAAACACATAATGACATTTTTTATCCAAACCTGACATAATTGTTAAAAACAAAAATAATGTTCAACTAGAGAAGCGCATAAGCTACATTTTGGTATATAAAGTGTGACTATACGCAAAGTATAAGCAGGGTTATCGTTTGCCGAAAATTCACTCACGTTTGGTGCTCTGGGAGTCACGTGATATGATCACGTGCTTTGAAATTTTGCCTCCAGTGTTCTTTTGTGCCATAGTACATATATGTACAGTAAAGTTTGACATTTGCCAATTTTTTTGCTAGTTTTCGATGTAACCCCCGATTCCCGGAGCGCCCCCTTAAGGAAAGCAAAAATGTTTGGTCGTAGTACTAGTAGGACGCGGGAACTAATACACTTTGTTGTTGACGTGGATGTTGACGCAAAAGTTACGTTTTACCTTCAACATCTGTTGCCGTACTTTCGAAATAGGGTAACGCTACGATATCCTTAATCTTTACCCACTGGTAAAGTTAACTCTTAAAGTTGAAGTGACAACAAGCACGTTTTGCGAGTAGGGTTAAACTATTCCTGCCGCCACCACAATGGCGGCAGGACTTTATACTGCTTTTTATACTTTATACTTTTTCACAGTTAAGCTTGGAAAAATCTTAGCCCATATTTCACGTGTTGGAGCTTTAATGTAAGGGGTGTGTGGACTTGAAATGAACTAAACAAGTACTTTTGTTGACGAGCGTAGATTTTTCCATATGACCACGGCAAGTATTATTTTACCGTATCGGTAAAATTAAGTGCGGCATGCTAGCAAGAGTACATAATAGCGTTTCACTCTATATAGAAAAAGAGTGAGACACTCTCTAGCCTGCCTGCGTTCTAGCACAGGCAGATGCGCTGGTCGTTTTCAGGCTACATGTTGACATTCTATGCAACATGTGACTGGCCAATCAGAAACGAGCTTCTACAGTACAGATCGAAATTAACTTCCTATGACGCTGGCATCAGCAGCAGTGACGCCAAGCCGGCGTCAGTGATGCCATAGTGGCATCACTGACGCCAAACTGGCATCACTGATGCCAAGGTCACTTTCAAGCTAGTTAACCGACAGCTGACAAAAAGCTGACTCGTTACTTAAGCTGGATGAACTATGTACTGGATACAAAGTCAACGAGGGGGGCGTGGGCGTAATTTTAGTAGTAGTTTTAAATTTAGTTTAAGTCATAGTTAAGGACTGAAGTAAGGTTTCAAATAATACCGCAACAATAACGGTCAATGTCCATCTAGTCATTAAACTGTTTTATGAGACCCTTAAAACTGATCAAATTTCGATTGGTTAAATCGATAAATTATTTTTTAGAAATAGGTAGTTTTTTAACAATAATGTTGCAAATAATTTGCAATTTATGACCCAATACTTACGTTAACTATATTTATAACTAAATTGGTATCACGGAATGACTTTTTCCTTTATCGGGATAAAGTAGGTAATTAATTTTACTAAACTTTACTAAATACTAAAATTGTAATAACGTTAAAATAAAGTTTGATATGCTATCCCTTTACATATCTGATGCAGCGTAGGTATTTTTTTTATGTTGCCTCTACTTTCTTACTTTCTAATAGCCAAGCCTAGCTAACTACGTAAAACTTGACTTTCCAATTTTCTGAAAGTCATTTTGCTTTCAGTTACTTTAGCCCTAAGTCAGCCGTTTACGAAGCATATGTTCAAGTCCAATTGGCGCAATACTAATTACTGCGAGAGAGACCTGCATAAAAATGAAGGTCACTGAGGTCAAGTTTGTCCATACTAAAGTTATGCAGGTCTAGTGCTTAGCCAACATGTATGTATGAAACATTAATCCGCATGAGTGCGCCAGTTGCACCTTGGCAAACACTTCCGAGCCGCACACATATTAACAGTTGACAAAGGTGTCAGAAAAAAGTTAGTTTCAAAGCAATTTTTATGTAGGTAGCCACATGGATTGGACTCCTTACAAGTTGTTAAAAATGGAGAAGAAACTTGGAGAACATTAGTTAAATAAATAATTACAAAAATAAGAAAACAATAAAATAATATTTTTTGATGGTTCATGAAGGGAATTAGTATAAAATGTATATAATAATTAAACTATTGTTAACTGATGATAATGACAGACTTTTTGAAAACAGACTGCTTTAGAACTGGCTTAAAAGTTGCCATATTATTAATTTATTTTAAAACAATAGGATTTCAAACGGAGGGTTACTTGAATTTTTTTGAAGTTGCATCCAATGTAGTTTTATACTGCCTAGATAAGTGATTTGACGAAAATAATATTGGCAAACTGACTTCAATTTAGTCTGAAAATGCTTCCTCGTTAATTTTTAGTCTAGGAAATACTTTAACCCGATAAAAGGAAAGAGGCAAGCAGTGATTTAGTTATAAATATAGTTATAATAGGGATTTAGTTATAAATTACAAAACCACTATTATTTAAACTAAATTTAAAACTATTACTATTACTACTAAAATTACGCCCACGCCCCATCGTTGACTTTGAATTCAGTATATAGTTCATTCTCCTAAGGTAAAAGTCAACTTTTTGTCAGCTGTCGGTCAACTAGCTTGAAAGTGACCTTGGCATCAGTGATGCCAGTTTGGCGTCAGTGATGCCACTTTGGCATCACTGACGCCGGCTTGGCGTCACTGCTGCTGATGCCGGCGTCATAGGAGGTTAATTTCGATCTGTACTGTATTCTCTGATTGGCAGACGCCTGTGCACGTGCTCCAATCATAAAACTGGATAGGGATAAAGGTTAATAACTTATTATTTATTCATAGTCTGCTTGGGATATTTTGTCAAACTTTCATCTAAATTGATTGAGAAACTTTGAAGAAATTCAGAAAAGTTTATATCTCAAAAGTTTCTCAATCAATTTTGCTGAAAGTTTGCCAAAATATCCCTAGAGCTACTTACAAACCTTTTTTAATGTTTTTGCAAGCAGACTATGAATAAATAATGAGTTATTAAGCTTTTATCCCTATCTTAATGCTTATCAACGCATCAGCGATTATATACTAAAGTGTGTTACGCACGGAATCTACGCGCTGATTGGCCAGTCACATGTTGCATAGAATGTCAACATGTAGTCTGAAAACAAGAGTACATAATAATGTCTCACTCTTTATAGAAGAAGAGTGAGACACTCTCCTTTCTGCCTGTGTTATAGCGCAGGCAGATGCGCTCGTCATTTCCAGCCCACGTGCCACATGTTGCCGTTTTATGCAACATGTAGGTAGCCAATCAGAAGCGACCTTCGCTTCTGATTGGCTGGACGCCTGTGCACGTGCTCCAATCAGCACGCAGGCGGCCTCACGTGCTATTGCTTGAAGTTTGTCAAAAACACATTTAACTTACCAGTTAACATCATATTCAGCACATACTAGCAATAATCGCTGAAAACGGTGATAAAAATGTCGGCAAAATATAACTTTGGGCAAAAAAAACAAAAAACCCCCCAACCCGATCGATCATGGCAAAATGTAACAATGAAATGGCTGTAATGGCGGCCAGTGTGCTGATTGGAGCACGTGAGGCCGCCTGCATGCTGATTGGAGCACGTGCACAAGCGTCCAGAGTGTCTCACTCTTCTTCTATAAAGAGTGAGACACTATTATGTACTCTTGCTGAAAACGACCAGCGCATCTGCCTGTGCTAGAACACAGGCAGGCTGGAGAGTGTCTCATTCTTCTTCTATCTAGAGTGAGACGCTATTATGTACTCTTGATGCTAGTAATTTTATTTTTAACAGTTTAGTTCTTAACTTCCGATGCAGATGTACCTAATACAAAGCTTCAACTTAGATCGAGTCTTGATCACATTTGTTAAAATGGCGTGAGAACTCAAGACTCCATGAATTATACGGAACACGAAGTTACAGTTGAGTGATAACGTTTGACGTGCATAGGTGTATGTACATACAGTTTGATTCTAAACTTGATCACTATACTACTGTTTTAAGTTTCCTGTGGGGCCACAGCCCAACAGGTCTTCAGTTATTTTCATTACACTGCTCGCGTAAAAGTCAGTGTGTGTTCTTGTGTCTTTTGCACATCTTCTATAATGAAACTGCGTTTACCATATTTTAACTAAACTGTAGTTTCTCTGTAGGTTCACGAATACGAAAAGGCACATAGCTATCTAACTTTAAAAAATCATAAAAAGTCAGCAAATCAGGTCGCTCGGAATCAATCCACCGACAGCTTGGTCCAACGCCTACCACAGTAACTATATGTAGTACACTACACAACCGTTGAAACCTACGTTAAGGCAAGAAATTAATGTGTGATTATGTGTCAATAAGTTTGTACTACGTAGATCTGTGACTCATTAGAAAGTTCAGTGCAACAACTGCCCGTGTTACGACAAATGCTCGTACTTTTAGACATAAAAATTGACTCTCAATTTGTGATTGTTGTTGTTTTCGATCTTGCTGATGTGATCACTGCGCCCATCAGGTTTACTAGTTGGCCCTTGCCCAATGTACGTAGAAAAGCATTTAGGCGATTTTGAATTTGATTTTGACGTGCTCATTGAAAATTACAAAGCAATAAAAACTATCGATTACGGGTATCGATACTCAACTAATCAATTATCCTGCCGCGCTGTGTGTAGACATACACACATACTGAACACAGACACACACGTACGCTATGCGTGTTACACAGACAGCGCGCGTGTGCTGGACTGCTAGATACCTACACTGGTGCAGCAGGCTTAGGTAATGCACTGAAACTGAGCATGAATTACATGCATTTTCAGTTTCAGTGCATTAACTTAAATTAGTATGCACTGAGGGGGCCGCGCAAAAATGCTGAAAGAAGATATAAGTCCAGAAATAAAATATTAATAGTATGTTCCACAGTTTGGCGTTTATGCGAGTCTTGAATCTTCATTTTGTAATACAATGAATATAATTAAGCGTACAATTTAAAAGTGTGCCCCCTTTGGTTTCGAATTAAAACTCAGTACCGGCTTTTAGTAGTTTATTTTGGGTTAGGAGAAATTGTATCTTCCTTTTTATATAAGCCGCTCATCAAGAAACATGGTTGGGGGGCTATATTTTTGTCAACAAAAACATTTTTGCAAATCGGCTAAAAACTTAAAAGCTTTGATTGTTATTATAATTAATTATTGATTACTAAAAATAAATTAGTTTACCAATTTTTTATTGCGTACAGGCAGATACACGTTATATACTGACCCCTGAGAAAACGTTTAATTAGTGTAATTTATATTTCACAGTAGCGGTGAAAACATCAACGTCAGATATGTGCGTTTTTTCACGTCCAAGCAAGAGTACATAATATGACACTCTTCCTATTATGCCTTCGGGCGTGCGTCCAATGCGCAGCGCGAAATAGCCCGTTTATGTACGGTTTTGAGGGTGGGTACCCCCCCCTCAACTGAAGACCCCGTACTGAACTGAGGGGGGGGTACCCCCACTCAACTGAAGACGGGGTACTGAACTGAGGGGGGGGGGGTAGCGCAAGGTCTTGCTTAGTGTCTTGAAATGAGGGGGGGTTACCCCCCCTCAACTGAAGACGGGGTACTGAACTGAGGGGGGGGTACCCCCCCTCAGTTGAGTACGGGGTATCGTTTTAAGGGGGGGTACCCCCCCCCCTCAGTTGAGCACGGGGTCTTCAGTTAAGGGGGGGGTGCCCCCCCCTCAAAACCGTACATAAAAGGCCTATTTTGCGCTGCGCATTGGACGCGCGCTGCCAGGCATAGTAGGGAGAGTGTCTTACTCTTCCTATTATGTACTCTTGGTCCAAGTAAATGAATTATTTAGGTACGTAAACTCTCATCGGCAGCAGGGTTAAACTTAGCATTAGTCATGATTTCTTTAAAGCATAAAGTTGCTCTAAATTTTTGCGTAAAAATGCTGCTGTTTTAGATAGACTGCGTTGCGACTTGCTTGCAGTGCTGAGGATATTCTTCGAATATAAAACGCGGCACTTGTTAAAATTTTTTTTTGAAATTTTTTAAAATTTTTTTTATGGGTTATAGCACTGGTTGGCGTGCTATAAGTGATTCATACGCATGTTTCTGTGAAACTCCGAGTGCAGGCGCACGAGTGCGCGAAGCGCACGAGTGCACCTGCACGAGGGTTTCACACATACGTATTTGTGACACTGAAGGCATATGATATACGTACATTTCTACGTAATATAAATTGACTATTGTTCAACCTGTAACATGGGTGCACTAGATGGCGGATATAGTTGGCACACTAAGCTCATTTGCATACCGCCCATGTTACAGCGTTGTGAGCGCATGCTCGCCCAGTCAGTCTGCGTTTGTGTCTGCCTGTGATATGGCCGAGTAAAAGGTCTGTCTGTCTAACGGCTGTGTGGTCTGTTGAGTGCTGCCATTATCAGTGTATTAATTACTTTTAGCCCAACCACCAGTGCTATAAGTGACTTGTAAATCGATTCGAGTATTGCGTGCAGTATAAGTAGACTGCACGCTGCTGCGTGCAGTAAAAGTCGGGTTATTGCACTTTACTGTAACGCTGAATCGAGTTACAAACAGTGTTATTTGCTGACCTAACAGCAGTTTAACGCTACAATAGGTGCATTTGTGCGCTCTTGATGCACACGTTTGCACTATAGTATTGTACATACGTGGCGGCTGAGACCGCCGCGTAAAAATAGAGTCTAATGTAGTGTTTGTGACCGGCCGGAATTGTCGGCCGGCCGGCCGGCCGCCAGCCGGCCCGATAGTCGCCGGCCGGCTCCGGTAGGCCGGCCGAATAAAGCCGGCGCCGGCCGGCCCACCGACCAATTAAAATCGGTCAGCCGGCGGAATTTTGGATGAATTGGTTTGCTCCAAAATTTCGGCCGCTCTGGCTGAACTTCTCCGCCGGCCCGGCTTACGCGGCCGGTCACCAAGTCTAGTTTAAAGTACTTATGTATATACTTACTACAGAAGTACAGCAATACAGAAATAAATACCTAATAAATAAGAAAGTAAAAATCAGCTTTTGTTGCTGACTGATTATTAGTTGGACTATGTAGTTTCTTATTTCAATTCCTGTTGCCTGTTTTCTACGGGGTAAATTTTCCGGGGGGAAAATTTACACCGGGGTAATTTTTCCGGGGGGAAAATTTACACCGGGGGAAAATTTACACCGTGACACCGGACTTATGTAATACATATATAATCGCAAAAAAGTTGGAAAACTCATGTTTTTTAGATGTGCATTAGGTCTTTGGAGAGGACAGGCCGTCTATTAGCCAATAAGTCTGAAAACTGTCTTTCCGCGTTAGTTTTTGATAGAATTACGGCAGCTAACAGTGAAGCCTAATGGCCCAACAAAAAACAGCACTTATCACTGCGCCAAATTATAACAACATTTCAAAGGTAGTCATTCACGTAGCTTCAATTATGTGAAGTTGTGATGTTGCCGCATCAAAATTAGGATTTAGCGGACTAGATTAAATTTATTTAAAATGGAAATGCCATTTGTTCATGCAGTTCACTGATTCAGTTCGCTGACTTATCTGAATTTGTGCGTGTCAGAATTACACAAACAGCTTGAAAGTGCCAAAAGTTGTATAATTTTGATTTTTGGCCAAAAATATTTAAAATTCACTAGCTCAACAGTTACTCAGAAGCAGTACGCGTGATTGACGTTTTTGTAAAGATTGAGCATTGTCGGGGATAGGCAGCTTCAAGGCTAGGTCAATGCCTACAGACCATACTACCCCCTCCAAACCGTAGGTACATAAAGGGGCTATTTGCACTCCAAGTTGAACGCAGACCCAGGGCATAATAGGAAGAGTGTCTTATTCTTCCTGTTATGTACCTACTCTATACTTGTCCATAATTTGGGGCTATACAACATGGTCAACGACCACTTTAAGAATTTTGCATAACTATTTAGATAAACCTGAAAAAGTTCAGGTTTCTTTTCTAAAACGATTACTAGGAGTTAAAACTACAACTCCGACTTTGGCCATTTACGGTGATACTGGTAGATTTCCGTTGATAATTAAACGTATGCTTGCCACTATTAAATTTTGGTTAAAAATATTGTAATTTCCTGAAAATTCACTGAGAAAGCAGGCATATTATGCTCTTTGTTATCTACATTTTGTTAAACCAAAATGTGCCAATTGGATGACTGGCTTGCTATCAATATTGACGTATTCTGGCATTATAAATATTTGGCAACAGCAATATGTTATCGAATCTTATGACCTTTTCAATGTAATCAAAAAGTATTTCATTGACTATTTTGCAAATTATGAATGGGTTGTAGCAAGAGTACATAATAGCTTCTCACTCTATATAGGAGAAGAGTGAGACACTCTCCAGCCTGCCTGTGTTCTAGCACAGGCAGATGCGCTGGTCGTTTTCAGGCTACATGTTGACATTCTATGCAACATGTGACTGGGGGGTAACTCATTATTTATTCATAGTCTGCTTATTAGTCTGATTCCCTGCGTAACACACTTTAGTATATAATCGCTGATGCGTTGATAAGCATTAAGATAGGGATAAAAGCTTAATAACTCATTAATTATTCACAGTCTGCTTGTAAAAACATTAAAAAAGGTTTGCAAATACCTTTGGGGATATTTTGGCAAACTTTCAGCGAAATTGATAGAGAAACTTTTGAGATATAAACTTTTCTGAATTTCTTCAAAGTTTCTCAATCAATTTAGCTGAAAGTTTGCCAAAATATCTCCAAAGGTATTTGCAAACCTTTTTTAATGTTTTTACAAGCAGACTATGAATAAATAATGAGTTATTAACCTTTATTCCTATCCCGTTTTATGATTGGAGCACGTGCACAGGCGTCTGCCAATCAGAGAATAGAAGCTCGCTTCTGATTGGCCAGTCACATGTTGCATAGAATGTCAACATGTAGCCTGAAAACGACCAGCGCATCTGCCTGTGCTAGAACACAGGCAGGCTGGAGAGTGTCTCACTCTTCTTCTATTTAGAATGAGACGCTATTATGTACTCTTGGTTGTAGTAGTCCGCGTTCAAATCTCGTTGAGACTTGACTTTTTAAATTACATTTTATTTTTGATTGAACTTCTTGACTTTACGTTTGACTTGACTTGACAAAGCGTTTAAATTTCACAACTTTTTGCCAGTTGAAAAACTTTGGTACGACTCAGCGGAGCATGTGAGCAGTAATTGGGAGTTAAAAATCATGTTGTCCACAAAATTTGGCCGCGTTTGATATTTTCTCTAGAATATTGACAGTCAGACCTCACAATATAACCATTTATCACTCAGCAGAAGAGCTTGTCTACTCCAAAATTTGTTTTAAATTGAGTGTAGCAGTCTAAGCTAGGCAAACGTTGCAACTCATTAACTTCGAATCCAGAGTGCTAATCATTGCACTATGAGACCACTGAGAAGAAACTATTAAAGTCGACTAATGAACATAGATTTTTCAAGCGTGGGTGACGATCACCTGCTTTCTCTAGCGTATAGCATATACATTGTAGATATTGATACGTAAAGTCGATAAGCTCAATTTCAGTTCATTATTTGCTGTAAGGAGAGCAAAATTTAGTTGACAATTTTTAGGTCAACGGAAAACTACTATTCTACGCTGAAATCAACCTGTATCTCGATAACTAAGTGCGAATTCAAAAGATTCCCAAGCCCAGTTGGCTCAATTGGTAGTGTGCTGTGCATCTACCGAGCATCTGGTTGCGGATTAGAGTGGTGGTGAGGTGAATCAATTCTGCCACTCATATTTTGCGTTCTATGGCATCTCGTTAATTTGGCAGCTAAGTTGGTATTTGCGGGTGGTGCGGCAGAGCAGCGAGGTACCTGCCTTTCTAGTGTTAATTAACGCTAGAAATTTGACCTACCCAGATTAACGTAGGAGTCTGAGATTCCGAATATAGTATATACGCGGCCCCTAAACTAATTATAACTTTGTTGCAATCAAAGGGTGTGTTAAGTTTTCAGCTGACGGATGAAACGGAAATTTCTCAAAGATTAAGAAAAACTTTTAGTTACAACTTGCTTTTGTTTTACTTTTTTTAGCTAACACAATGGAAACATTGGCACCTAAACCAGTCAACAATTTGCCGCTAAAAGCTTCAACATCAAATCCTGAGGTAAAAACTTTTCATGTGAAATATGTGTATGAACAGAAAAATTCCATGTCTCCATGAGTTTAAGAGACATTTGTAATCTTCATTAATGCGAAACAATATAAATTATAAGCGAAAATTTCGGTAGACCTACTAAACTACGTTTGAAACATATATTTGACAAACATATTTAAAAATGATCATTCACTTCACCCAATCAATGGGATTAAGTAAACTGCGCGTGCTTACGCAGCTGATTGGAAATCTGTCAGTTCAAGTCCCCAGTCTTCACGCAATTAAGGGGGTAGTGTCGCGAAAGCAGTCGATTTTGCGCGACTATAAAACATTTTTAGAAAAAGATACGACATCGTTCTTTATATATTTTGAAAATATATGTTAAAGCAAGTACTTTCGCCAAGTTTCATCAAAATTGATGCAGTATACTTTTCGCAGTGAGGTCGCAAAGTCGGAAAAATGACGTTTTAAAAACCTATTAACATTCGATTTTTTCGTCACAATTATCAACTTATTTGTTTAGTTTGTTTACATAGACTAAAAGGACATATGTTGTAGTTTATGCACACAAAATTTAGTGCAAATTGCTTTGTCTGGCAGTACTTATTCAACACAGTATAGCATTGGACTAGTTTCTCAGTGAACGTACAAGTTCAAAGCAAAAAGATCTCTTTTTGCAACCTATGAGCAAAACTGCTTTCGCGACACTACCCCCTTAAGATGGTTAAAAAGCTCATGATAATTCGGACTAGTGCGTCTGCCGAAGGTTTGACGCATTTTCATATGTACCCAGCGTGTTTTGCGTCGGTTTAGCCTGCATTTGCGGCGCTGCGTGGCTAGTCGAAAAGACGACTGTAACTCTCTCTCGTTTCTTAAAGAGTGACAAAATAGGATATGTTGCCAATGTTGCAGGCTGTAAATCCGTTACTGGTAGGAAACGGTCTTCAGTCGCCCTTGCTTTCGGCTGGATATATTAATGGTAACATTACGCAACTGAATGGCCATACTCTTCCACCAGTTCCCGAAACGTTGAAAAAAGCAATGAAAGAACAGTATGGTGAATATATGAACCTGTGGACCGACCCCGAATGCAACTGGCTGAGAACCTACATTAAGGATGGGCAACCAACAAAAAATTTTCCCCAGGACCAAAAAACTTGCAAAATTGACAAAAAACACACGGTTAGTGTTTCTGTAACGTAAATTGGTCGTGTACTGATTGTTTGTTGTTCATTGACAATTTTAAGTACGTTTCTTTATTTCTGAGATACAGTACTGTGCAAAAAAAGTTCCCTGTTCGTCGGCGTACGACGAGCTTCGTCGTTCGCGGAAAGTGACGAACGGTGGCCGGAAAGTGACGAACAAAAAATTTTTCCAAATGTGCTCCAAAACACATTTTCAATGTAAAAAAGTGAAAATTTGAAAATTTTGTGTGCGTCACTTTCCGGCCACCGTTCGTCACTTTTCGCGAACGACGAAATTCGTCGTACGCCGACAAACAGGGAACTTTTTTGCACAGTACTGTACCTATCTATGGGCTTATTTAAAAAAATTCTCGTTTCCCAGTCCTATTTCTTATTTTTAGTAGGAAAAGGAGGCAAAAATTTAAACCATTTTTATTTAAGTTAAAGCTGAAGTTGAAAGAAGAGTCAGGGTTTAATACAAGCTAAATTTACAGAATGCGAAAATCAATGACTTTTATAGATATAACTTTTTCATATTATTCAAAAATAATTCAATATGAAGTGCGGGTGTTTTAATTAAAGTTGCAGTTAAAGTATGACCAACTAGAACTAACTTTATTCATCTGAGTTAAAGCTACATAGCTTTCGTGCCCAAGTAAAAACCGGGCCTAAGGAATCAAGTTATGTTGATTTATTATTGTTTAATTCATATCGATATTGTCCTTGTTCTTCGACTTTTTCAACAATAAGAGCCAATTTATCGATTAATCAATTGCTAAAGCTCAACTCTAATGTCCATTTAGCAAACAATATAAAATCTCAAGACAACGAGCGTAAATCGGACTTTACGTCAATTGTTTGTATCAGCTGTTTGGTGAGGCATTTTTATAGGCTAAATATGTGGAAAAATGTATCCGCGTAGCCAACCTCTTAATAGAAACTGAGCAGTATATTCTCTGATAAGCAGTACCAACTACCAATGCACCTATTCGCCGAAATTTTCGTTTTACAGAAGCCACCGGACAAACCCATGTCAAAATCAGAAGAATTGATAGTTACTGTCACGTCGGATACTGGTTGTATTTGGCTTTTGAGTTGTATCGGAATCACTATATTTTTCCAACTTATATCTAGGTTAGTGCAGCTTTCGGTCTATATAATAGCACGTGCTACGTGCAATGTATTAGTATTATTTTTATGCAGAGTCACAAACCCTTCTCAAGTAACGTTCCCGCATTTTAGAATAACTCGCAGAATTACAAGACAACTGTTGTGAACGCTTTTTTTGGGTGTTTAAGAAAAACTTAGTTTATAAAAAGTTTAAACAATTAAAAGCATTGGGCAAGTATATATAATTTGTCAGTGATAGTTGTCATGAACTCTTTTTCAGTTAATTGGTTTTGTAGAAATAAATTTTTTAATCATTTTACTGTTGGTTGAGGCTCAAAAAAAGAAGGAAATTGTGGAGATACCCTACTTGAGGCGTTCCATAGATTCTACACAATGCTTTCTGGCAGGGGCGTAGCCAGGGGGGGGGGGGGGAATGGGGGGAAATTCTCCCCCGAAATTTTTTCCGGCTGAAATTTTACACAACGGTCTAGAGATGGGACCGGTTCCACTTTACCGGTTCCGGTTCCGGTTCCAGGGTACCGGTTCCGGTTCCGGTTCCGGTTCTAGAAAATTGCCGGTTCCCGGTTCCAAATTCGGTTCCACTTTTTTATTGATGATTTACATAATTTTTTTCTATTTTTATATTTTACATATGTTTTTTACGCTTTGATGACTTTATAATTGACAAAATTGCATGAATTTCCAAGATGTAAGTATACAGAGGATTACCTGATCGATGTAATCGCTTTTGTACTGTTTTCTGTAAAAACATTTGCTGTCGCATGTCAGCGCGCACACAAAATTATCTAACCTTTCCTCCAATTTTAAGGTGGCGCTCTGAACAACCGACTTTGGGGGATAAAACTTTTCAGTCAAGTTTTCGCTGGTTATCTCAAGAATGAAAGTTCTTCAAATTTAAACTAGCTTTCATTTGATGTACATAACGTCAAATTTTGGTCAACTCAAATTTTTAACCAATTTTTCAATGGGAAAACTCGTCAAATCGATATACCAAAAAATTCTATATGGCTTTTGGTACTTTTACAAACAGTTTTATGCAGCAGATTGCAAGCTGCAACTTTTTAAAAAGTCGTATGTGTAGGCAAACCTTTCTACAAAAATTTCCAAAATACGTTGAGCAACATTGATAAAAACATTATTTTTCTAACAAACTTTTCGACAACTACTTTTTGGCTTCTGAAACTTTTCTCAACGGATTTTAGTACTAAAAAATTAGTTTTATTTTTTGGAAAAAACGTATGTGTGGGCAAACTTCAGGTTTCTGAAATTGGGCTGTAATGATTATTTTTTAAAGATTACTGTCAGTTGCGAAAGCCGATCCGAATGAAACTTTGCACACCATTAGAACAGACGTATATGGAGGTGCCGAATTTCTTGAATTGTAATTATTATGATTTGCCTCAATAGGCTTTTTATAACGTCACTTTCAATAAAAATTAAGATTACTAAAAAATTTTCACCACTATTTAAAATTCGACAAAAATAGCAGCTCGGCAAGATAATTGTCGTTAATTTAAGCTATAAATTGCTAAATTTGGTTGAGGCACCACCGAGCTACGTCACCTGAAAGATTAGTCAAATTTTTCAAAATTTCAATTTTGATGCAGCCATAAACTTTGCTCAAATGCTCCCAGACTCATCAAACTTCGCAAAAATGCTTGCCTGGTGTCTATCTTGCTGCAGTTAAGCAAAAAAGTTCGTATTAGCAAGAAACAAAAAAGTACAGCAATTTGATTTATCGGAAGTTACTCAGAGCACCCCCTTAACGTGGTGCACCGAATAATTGACTTTGTTCAATAAAACTTCAGGTATGTTTTTAAGCCTTTGGTCTTGACGAAAGTTTGTTCAGCAGTGAATTATGTTTCGTTTGATAAACATAACGTGCACATTTGTTGAACTTATTTTTTTTTAAATTTGAATTGAATTTTGATGTGTGTATATATTTTTAATCGGTCATTAAAAACTAAAACAGTTAAGTTTAACGTCTTACTAAGCCTAATAGAAGCATTTATAAAGTCTTAAAAAACTCATCTTGACTCTTGAAAAACGATCCAACTCTGCAGGCGGTTTTAATAAAATTAAATATGGCTGCCGCCATCAGAACAATCCAGCCAGCCGTACATACCAACAAACGCCCATGTGCATATGAATATGCAAAATAACTTTGGCCGCCTGTACGTATACGTATCGGCGCAATAAAGCCAGTCACTTCTCAAAACAAGGCCGGCTATTTTTATTTAAATTTAGGCCACGATTGTCAAAGTATTTACCTACTTTTCCTCAAAAAAGGTAAAAAATTGCTATAATATTAGGGAAGCGGGGTCAAAAATTTGCAAGATAAGGAGAGGAAGTTCCCAACTAGGGCGGGTGGGGTACCCCCATTTTTTTGTACTGTATTTCACCTTTCAAGTCGAGGTCTGCTTATGTTCGAGCGCATAGCCGCAAAATTTTTTTTACTGTATGAAAATTAAATAAAAATTACAAGTTTTTAGAATTTAGCTTCAATTAAAGCTGAAACTTTGAGCCGACGTAATATTTACAACCTAACAAACATTATGGGTTGCTGAACCTCTACCGGCCGACTCGATCCGAAAATTGACCCACCACGTTTTCAAATGTCATGGACACCAAGTTAGTCACCAAAGTTAGCTGCATCATAAAATATAAAATATAGCAGGTTCGGTAGCAAAACTAATATGTACAGACAGAACTGTATAAAACCATTGATGGCTACCGAAAAAAATGATGGAACCGGTTGGAACCGGCACCATGCCGGTTCCGGTTCCGGTTCCGGTTCCAAAATTGCTGCCGGTTCGGTTCCGGTTCCGGTTCCGGTTCCATCTGGTTCCAGTGGAACCGATCTCATCCCTACAAGGGTCCCCCCCTTTGGTTTTTATGGTCCGGCCGGAAAAAATTTCCGATACGTCTCCAATTGACCGAATTTGGCATAAAAATCAAAAACTTCCTTAATTTTTTCCTGGGGGCTGCCGCCCCCAGACCCCTGCAACTCTTTAGCTTAGTGTTCCTTGCTTTTCTCTTGCGCGAAAACATGTACGTATGTATGTAGTTGCATTGTGCACTATGGTATTCGCTTAGTACACTGTATAGTGTATCGTTTTAGCTGTTTTATTGTTACAAAAATGACATTTTCCAGTAAATGTACAGTTTTTAATGTCAAAAAATTTTGGAAAATTTGCAATTTTGCTAGCTTCTGACCCCTTACCGGCCCACAATTTTTGTAATTTTCGTTATTTTTAGCAGCAATTTTACGTTCAATGCTTCTTTGGTTGAAAATTAGCATTGTTTTTTGACCGAAAAATGCTAATGTGTCGTTTTTTGCCTTAAAATAGCAATTAAGTGCATTTTAAAACGTTTCAAAAAATCGAAAAGTCACCCCCCCCCCCGAAATTTTTTCTGGCTACGCCACTGCTTTCGGGGGTCAGATCTATATAAATATATATATACATACATATATATAGATATATATATATATATATATATATATATATATATATATATATATATACACCTATTTCAGGAACTTTGATTACGTTGGAACGGTACACATTTTTCAAGAGTTAACTTTGTTGGTGGCACACATCATTGTCGTGTATGGGGCTGAAAATAATCATTCTTGGGTAAGCCAAAAAATAACGCAAGATTTATAGCTTTCAGCAGCAAAAAAGTAATTTTGTTTCACAAGTACAAATTACATTAAAAAGCTGAATGTCAGTGCGATGGCAATAGACTTTCTCTATTTGTGTAGTAGACAGTCCGATTTAAACTATGCCTCATTACTCACCTCAAATATTGTTTTCATTGTTCTACGTATTATTTTAGACAATTTGCAACATCGTTGGAATTTCCTTACAATTTTTGATAACATCTGCGACAGTATTTTTTTGTTTGGAGGCACTACATATGGCCGACTTTGTAGTTAAAAGTAACTACCGCATGTTGACAAACAACAAACTCGTGACCGTGTTCATTGGCTTCGGTAAATAATTTCATAATAGCTTTTAAAGCACTATATTGTCACAGAAGGATCGAAGCCCAACAATAGAGCAATTCAATGATTTTTTGGTATTTGGTATTTGATTTTTTGAAATGTCATCGGAAATTCGGAACCCAGGGCAGAATTTGGCGGGTCATTTTGATTTGTTTTGAGTAGGTAGGTATGCTATTCTTCTTATTACATGTCTGTTTTGTGAGAGATTATAGCAGTTAAAACTCATTGTAGGTAATCCTATTTTCAAACTGTATATAATTGTTGAATAATTGCACTTCAAATGAACGAATTATTGTGAATTATTACTCATTTTGTAAGCAAAACATTTGTGTATTTTTAGGAATTCCAGCCGCCATCACAGCACCGACGGCCCTATTCTATCATTACCATTTCTCATCTCTTTTTTCGTACGTGTTTCTACTTAGTTTGATTGTAAAACCAAATTTCTCAATGTTTGTAACAAATACCTGACTATTATTTTGTCTTTATCACCCTCAAAAGGTAAAACAAGCATCATTTTAAAGTTTCAAAGTCAGCTTTGACTAATTTTGAAATTATGCTAACTTTGCTTTTTGAGGGTAACTAGCTCGTGCAAGCTATGCACAAAAGTACCGCCTAGTGCCTTGCGAAAGTTGTATCACTAAATTTAAAAATAATTCAATTAAGCTAAGGCGCAGGTTTCAAGCTTTGGTTGTTGAACTTTTGCTTTCATACAAGGTGCTTTGTGAAGCACTATTTGAAAACTCATCAAAAAGCACTTGCAGACACAGATAAAGTAGTAACTGAAGACAGATAAAAGTAAAACTGAAGACAAGACTTCTTACGGGTATTCATCCATAACGTTAGACATGCTAAATTATGTAAACATACGTTCATGTTTATATTTTGATGAAAACTAATTTCTACGCATATAAACACTAATAAGTCGAATGCAAATTTTCAAATTACAAAATTTGCATTAACTGCTGAATTTATGCCACGACGATGACTTTGTCTAGACATCCAAGTATGTATGTATGTAATGTAATAAGAAGGAATCAAAACTTAAAGGACCATTAGTCATTAGGTATCGTATTGTATATGTATGTAGGTACTAAGTCCTAGCAAGAGTATATAATAGGATTCTATTATGTACTCTTGGTCCTGATGAGTATGGGTGTGCCGTTTGGCAACCCGTTATTGCTTGCTGGTTAGGTCAGATTAACACATTTTCCTTGCTGCTCGTAGGAAATATAAACTTATCCGCCTGCACGAATGTATCAGATAAGTTTTTATTTACAAATTGTTGCTTTTGTGGAAGCTGCTTTATGGACTGGATTTTAGAAAATTAGCGAACGTTGAGTAGGTTCTGGAGTCTGGAAAATGGTTAACCACCTGCTTCGCGCGCTACAAAAATAGATTATGGTTGTTTTAGCTGTTGGACTAATTATGGTCACCTCCTTTTGGCATCTTGCACTGCGGTTCCAGTATTTATTTTCTCTATTCTTGGAATGATATGCTTTGAAGCAGCAAACATGTTTGAACGTGAAAAAATAGAAACCGAAACGGTTCCAAATATCGCCCCAGTCGGGAAACTTGTAGACGGTTTGTAAGTCTGCACAGTTTTAATGCCTCAATCTGTTTTTGTGATTGTTCCTGTCCAACTTCGTATCTCCATCCGTTCTCTCATTCAAAAATAATTTTCCGAAAAAAATTTTACACAAGAACCCCCTTTAGTTTTTTCTCAGCCCGCCAAAAAACTTTTGCCGCTGGAAAAACGTTACCAGAAATTTCTGAAATTTTTTGCCACCTCCCTAAATGTGATGTAGTATAGTACGCTCTGTCGCAGCGCTGATATATGTACACAACTGACAGCTGACAACGGAGACGAAAAGAACCGAAAAAATAACCGCAAGAAAGCCCGATAGCATTTTTAAAACGATCTCCATATGGGGAAAGCATAAAGATGTTGAAAACTACTACTACTACTAAAGATGTTTACTCTTGGCGATTGCTACATACATAGTACACATATACACCCACAATGCGGTACGCACAGGCGCAGCTTTATATTATTATCAGGTTTATTTGAGTATCTCACAGTTTTGTCATTCCTTCTTGTGCAGGTTTTGGGACCATGGTTTGATCTTTTTGATAACGCTGAACTGGCTTTGCTGGCTGATGGGTTCAGTGGCAATTTACCGACAACAATTACAGTTTTATTGCATTACAACTATTCTTCACATTATTTTTGGCTGTCTCATTTTCTTATTCCACTCCATGCAGATTCCTCTTGTAAGATTAGTTTTGGGGTTGTAGTAAAGTGTTAAAATAGTTATCTACAGCAAGGGATCATAATTACTACCAGTTACTACCTAATACTAACGTAGGCTACCTACTCCTTAGTCCCAAGTCCCAGCTCCTCCTAACCTATGTAGCATAATTTTACTTTTCCGTTCACGCTCGGGATCGTGCGCACAAACCGGTACATCTACGAGTATCTAACCTAAAGTCTGACCAAAATTACTGAACCCTGTGACAAAACAAGTGGCGTGATTTTTGTGACTAAAGTCTGACAAAAATAGTTGCACCACTTGAGAAAACTAAACACGTGATTTCGTTACGAAAAAACTAGGTTTTGACTATCAAGAGTACAGCAAGTAGTCGCAGAAGTTATGCCACTAAAATAAGGAAGTGTCGCAACCTTTCTTGTCAGACTTTCGGTACTCGCTGTATTCTTGATATTCTCAGTTGTCAGTTCGTTATTTTTCCAACGAAATTCTTAGTTTTGTCTTTGTCCAGCATTTTTGGTCAGACTTTAATAAACACTAACAGGGTAGTTTGGTATGTACTAAGCATCAAGTCGAAGACAAAAACTATGTCATCAACAATAAATAAAAGCTGCAACAAGGTTCGCTCAGGTTAAATTCAAAGTGACGCTCAGGTCTTAATTTGAGTTAAAGTTAACTTGAAGAGTATGACACTCTTCCTATTATGCCTACGGGCGTGCGTCCAATGCGGAGCGCAAAATAGCCCGTTTATGTACGGTTTTGAGGGGTGGGGGTACCCCCCCTCAGCTGAAGACCCCGTACTCAACTGAGGGGGGGGGGTACCCCCTACTCAGTTCGATACCCGGTGCTCAACTGAGGAGGGTAGCCCCCCCTCAACTCAGTACCCCGTCTTCAGTTGAGGGGGGGGGGTACCCCCCTCATTTCAAGACACTAACAAAGACTTTCGTTGATGTGCTGAACTGAGGGAGGGTACCCGTACCCCCCCCTCAACTGAAGACGGGGTACTGAACTGAGGGGGGGGGTAGCGCAAGGTCTTTGTTAGTGTCTTGAAATGAGGGGGGGTACCCCCCCTCAACTGAAGACGGGGTACTGAGTTGAGGGGGGGGACACCCCCTCAGTTGAGCACCGGGTATCGAACTGAGTAGGGGGTACCCCCCCTCAGTTGAGTACGGGGTCTTCAGTTGAGGGAGGGGGCACCCACCCCCTCAAAACCGTACATAAACGGGCTATTTCGCGCTCCGCATTGGACGCACTCCCGTAGGCATAATAAGGAGAGTGTCATACTCTTCCTATTATGTACTCTTGGTACTATTAACCTCATTAAAGAATTAATTAATTACTACTTTTTAGGCAAGACGATTTCTAACAAAAATGCGGAATTGTTTCACTTGGTTCATTGTGACTATCACCGAACCATGAATATGCGAACATTGTGTCACAGAACACGCTCTTGGCACAAGAACACATTTTGGATCTATTATGGGTTATATTATTATTATATTATATTTTATTTTATAATTATATATTATTATATATAATTATATAATTATATATTATTATTATATTATTATATTATTATTTTGGGTCAGAAAATTTATCGTCTATTATCTCAACAGTTGACGGTTGCAACTGCACTTAAGAACTGTATCTTGAATGAAAATATTTTCCCACTCTGTGTTTTTTTATTTTCTTGGGCCGAGTTTCGTGAACGCAATATTAGTGAATAGTAGCAAAGAGTACATAATTGTGTCTCACTCTTATACAAGACGAGTGAGACACTCCTGACTTTCTGTGGTATAGCGCAACTAGATGCGCTCGTCGTTTCTGACCTACCTGTTTTTAAGTTTTATTGAGCATGCAGGCTGCCAATCTGAAGCGACCAGCTGTGCTTATAGAGTTCGCAACGAGTTGAAGTTTTTCCACCAGACCCGACCCGAGATAAATTCTAACCCGACCCGACCCGACCCGAACCAATCCGACTTCTCATCAAGCTACTATACAAACTCTTAAACACAAAAGCTTCGACTGAATTTTTCGTTATTAGTTCTTCGTGATATGTAGGTAGTGTTGGGACGAAAGTTCGGGTTCGGGTTCGGGTTCGGGTACGGTTCGGGTCATTTTTTCAGTTCGGGTTCGGGTTCGGGTTCGGGTACAAGTCAGTTCGGGGACGCAAAAAGTGGTTCGGGTACCTAAATTTTCTGACCGAATTACAAATTTTTTATACCGATTTTTTTAGAATTTCCAAAGATCATAAACATTTTTAGTATAATAAGTACTAGAACTAACTTCATATTTTTCAAAGTTCAAACAATCCAAATTTTTTTTAATTTTTACTGCTGTCCTCGCAGCAAGGCTGCACACGTATTACTGAGCGTGTGTGGTGTGTTCTCAAATTGTTCGAATTCAAGCTGAGGTTTGAATCTAAATCAGCCCTAGGCCCGAACTCTATTCATCTCTATTCATCTCTATTTCTATTAATTTTGAGCGCCAGCTTTCGAAAATGGCAATAAGACATAGACAATAAAGAAATTGTTACTAAAATGCAGCAGACATGCAGAAAATTTTTGGTGTTTCGTCTCAATCGCGCATCGTGACAGCGAGTATCAATCGCTTGTAGTTTGATCACATTAACCCAAGCTGGATTGCATATGATACAAACCATTTATGTATCCATTTCATTTGTCGATTTATTCAACTCAAAACTGTATATAATCTCTGCACCACACCTGGCACAGGCTGAAAAGTTCGCCTTTTTGGTACAATTTGTGTTAGTGGTCAGTTATATACATAGTAAATAATAAAAATCGTATAAAGGCCAGAACCTAAACCAGCGCAAGGTCGACACTATCTGTCAGTATTTTGCGCAAATTTCAACTTTTTGAAGACAAATACATAGACAACCCAATGCAATGCTCCTACATGTTTCATCTTTTTTCATCTTTTTTTAAAAAAAATCGAAACAAAGCGGTGAAAGTTGAACTATTGAAAATTCAGATATATGTATCCAGTTGACCAAATTCGACTTAAAAAATGCAAACTTTTTGGAGGCTGCCGCCCCCACACTCCTGCAACTTGATGGCTTAGTGATCTTGTGTTTGTCTTTGTAATGCGAATTTAAGTGTTAAAATTGCTTAAAAGTGCATTTTAACCCATTACGAAAAAATTGAAAGGTCATTCACCCAATTTTGTTCCGGGTAGGCCATTGGTACGAGTAACACAATTTGACCGCAATATCAGGGCCGGTATTCATAAAAGTCGATATAAAAAGCTCGGCATTTTATCCGTAAGTCTGGCTTGAAAAAGCCGGGATAAAATGCTAGGTTTATCCGCAAGCTTGGATTTTTATTCGAGCTTTTTGCTTAATCCAGGCTTGTTAAAGCCTGGCTTTTTATCCGAGCTTTTTATTCATAATGAAAAAATCAATAAAATTTACGTGGAAGCCGGGATTATAATCCCAGCTTCATTTTTATGAATACCATAAGCTCGGCTTTTTATCCCAGCTTTTATGAATACCAAAAAGTCTGGATAAAAAGCCGAGCTTGGTTTTATGAATACGAAAAGCCGGGATTTTAAGCCGGGCTTGCTCAAAGCTCGGATAAAAAGCCGAGCTTGTGCTTTTATGAATACGGGTGCAGAGACTATGGCCCACTGACCGTTTTTCCTGCCAACGGGCCGAGCCGACAGACGACGCTGAACCCAACGGGCCGGGCTAGGCCTGACAATGCTCCCAACGGGCCGGGCTGGGCCACGCGCCAAAAAAGTAGGCCGTGCAGGCCTCTGAATTTAAGGCCTCTTAACTCTATGCAAGTCTATTTGCGCGAACAATTCGTGAGCGGTAGCTTTCGAAGATGTCAATATGACATATTATAAGACTTTGTTAAGCGCGAAGAATAATCTGCAACGGACACGCAGAAACTGTTTGGCGTTTCAGCTCAATCGCGCATCGTGACAGCGAGTACCAATGTTTTCATAAACTTAATGAGTGCTATAAGCGCACTGAGCAACGGGATAAGTGCATCTGGCTTAGACATTTAGTTATACCATCGAAGAGCAAATAAACATGAAACTGTCGCGGTTGCGCGTACCAATAGTGACATATATGAATTTGCTCATTCGAATTCGAACGAGCATAACGTCACTTGTTAACATACAAAGCAATTTCTAAAGTTTGATGAGCTTAATTATTGAAGCTACAGACGGAAATTTTTACGCAACTTTCGTACCAGATAAGTACCTTATGCACCTACTAGTGACCTGCCGCTTAAGTCGCCGACCGGCTCTGGCGGGCAAAAATGTTCGGCCGGCCGGCCCGTCAAAAATTCCGGCCGGTATCAAACACTAGCACCTACACGTTTCATCTTTTTTTTATAAAAATTGAAACAACGGGTTAAATTAACTATGACTTGATTAAACATGAAACTTAATCAAGGCGGTTTCTTGCTGACTAATCCTTCATTCAACGTTAAATATTGAAAGTATTTATTCCTTGCACTAAAGGTTGTTGACTCAATTGCTCCACACTTTTTTGACATTCTATATTCAAATATAGTTAGTGTGTAATGTTATGCAGTTCATTTGGCCAAAGTTCGGGTTCGGGTTCGGGTGGTTCGGGTACGAATGGTTCGAGTTCGGGTTCGGGTTCGGGTTCGGGTACGTTTCGAAAAAAATCCCAACACTAATGTAGGTGATACGCTCCGCAAATCTCCAGTCTAGTAGTCATTCTGCCACGAGTCCATTAGCCAGAGAAAATAGTCAAAATAAAACAATTTAACGTCAAAATCAAGGATTTATAGTATACCCAAAAGTTTTGACCCGAACTGACCCGCTCAACCCGCGAGTCGAGAAATCTTAACCCGACCCGACCAGAGCAGGCCCAATCCGACCCGACCCGATTCCGGACGTACCGGGAACCGCTAAAAGAACCCGGTCTGTGGCAAACCTTCAGCAAGCTTCAAGCCTAATTTTTTAAGTTTTAATTAATTTCTCAAGTTTTTAATTCCGGAAATCAGCTAAAACCTGTTGTGTAGCAATAAATATATGGGTACTGTACGTCCAAAATGGTGTATCACGAACAACTTTTAACGAAGTCCCGGGTTCTAGACAACTACAGTAGTTATTTTAGATCTAGAAACCTCTTTTTTACTGAGCTCCAGATGTAAACCTCCGAATTCGAAAGGCGTGTGCCTGTTCTGCAAAATCGATTCAAGTGTACATTACCTTGTAACCGTGTCCAGCCCTAGTTGACATATTTAAGCTTCTTTTTCCTGTTGGGCCACAGCTAGGGATGTTTTCAGTTAACTGCTAACTGATTCATTTTCAGTTAAAGTTAAGCAGTTACAGTTAACTGATAATAACTGATAACTGAACTGCTCTGATTTTGAAAAGCAGTTAAAATCTGATAACTTAACTGCACAATTCCTAAAAGCAGTTAACTTAACTGTAACTGAACTGCTTCGGTTGTAAAAAACTGATTGAAATCAGTTAACTGATATTCTTTTCAGTTACATGCAATAACTGAAAATCATTTTCAGTTATGCGTCGAAACATGCATAAAATCCTTTGTGGCGTTCTGCTTGTTTACTTTTTGCAATGAATTTCAAGTTTTTGTCTCTATAGAATTGTCGCTAAAAGCATTGAAAGGACAAAACGCCAATTAAACGAATGATCAGACTTGAATTTCCAGTTTAGAACCACTTAAGGTTCTGCCTGTTATTTTATTTGATTCATTGTTTTATGTTTTATTCTATTCTGGGCATTGCTTTGCACCCATTCTTCCAAGAGTTCATGTCATTTACAGTTGCAACTTGGCAGTTGTTACAGAAGTTTAAAGTTTTCGTTTTGAAATAAATCTTTGATCCCATGTTGACAAGAGGTTTTTTGTTTTGAGTAGATTCAAATATTAGTAATTAAATAGTTAATACTTAGAAGTTAATTAAGTTCTAATTTAGTAGAAACTAGGTGAAAACTTTAGCAAATATCGGGATTAGCGGAAAAAGAAACCAGCATTTTTAAAGAAATAACTGAAAATATTTTCAGTTAAAGTTATCAGTTACAGTTAAGTTAACTTAAGGTGGTAGTTGCGTTTTCGAGGTTTCTGTGATTTCTATGTAAACTTTGCGCCACCAGTACTCAAGTTATAAGTGACGCCTGAGCATAAATTTTTGGGACAGTATTGTAAAGGTCAAAAATCCCAGGCATGTCTCTCACTTTTTTGAAATTTCACCTGTGGACATTTTTAGGGGGCTTTAATTACAGGAAAATATGTTAACTTTTCGGTGCGTTTGCCGTTTAGCTATTTTCTCAGTAAATTGACTGGTTATTAAAAAAGTGGGGGAGATGCCTGGGGATTTTAAACATGTCGAAAACCTTAACAACTTTCAGCCCCAACAGGTAATCGTATGATTCAGAGCTGTGGCGCAAACTTTTTGTAAAAAATTTTAATATTTTGGAAAGATATTGTTCTACCTAATGCAAAAGACCGCTTGTGATTTGAATTTGTAAACGCTGAGCTATGGCTTTTTAAAAAAAACACCTAAAAACGCAATTACCCCCTTAACTGTAACTGAACTGATTAAAATTTTGCAAAATTAACTGATAACTGAACTGATTTAATTTTAACCTAATCAGTTAACTGATTAACTGAACTGATTAAGATTTCGATAACTGAAAACATCCCTAGCCACAGCCCAAGAGGTCTTTAATTTTGATTCTGGTGTCTTTAACACAGTTCTAGCGTTAAAGTGTGTATGTGCGGAGTGTGTTTTACACGTCTTCTATCGTAGCTGTGCATCTGTCACACTAAAATGCCTTGTAGTTTCACTGTGTTGTTGAGATCGAGAATACTATTTTAACTCTTACCTTCACCAGTGGCGAAAGGTAGCTTAGCTTACCTTACGGGTATTTCTGAAAATCTATAAGCATGATTTGAAAAAGGAGCGAAAAAAAGGAACCTTCGCAGCCAAATTACCCACGGGCGATGCAAACCATTTTGCTTTGAAGAATGCATTTATTGAAAAATTATATTTGCAATCGGATTTCTTTTTCCTGTTGGGCTTGGGCCACAGCCCAACAGGTCTTTAATTTTGACTCTGGTATCTGTAACACAATTCTAGCGTTAAAGGGTGGAATTCTAGAAGGGTGATTAAGTTACGCAGTGATTACGAGATAATCGCGCGTTTATCTTCAATTTATAAACGAGTGATTATCTTCAGTGCAGAATGCGATCAGACGATGCGATCCAGCCCTAGTTGACATATTTAAGCTTCTTTAATATGAACTATTATTAAACTAACCCTGGAGCGGACACTGCACGAAAATTACCATGCGTGAATACCAACAACAGGAAATCGTATTTAATAACATGAATCTGACATGGAACACAAAAAAAGGATGCATTAAATACTACAAAATACCAATGCCACATTCTGTCGACAAAATAATATTAACACAGAATGAGTGAAATTTACAATGAATTAAAAGCAGTTAAAATTCATTTATTTAAATACTTCAGTTTAGCGCAATATATACACGTTTTATGTTTCGATCAGTTTTACATGGTCCGTCATCGTGCAAGGACCAATCAACTCAAGAAATATAAAATTAAAAAAAATAAAAGTAAAAAAAACAGACATAAATACTAAATAAGCCGACCAGATAAAATGATCACTAACAAAATCGACCTTATTGTTTCTTAATTGTTAGGGAATACTACGAAGTAAGACTTTGGTTTCCTGTTTATTGCTGAGTAGTGTGGTAAGTGGGAACGTTATGTAAGTGGTATAAAGGAATCGTTGGGTTTCATGAGTTCAAAACTAAATGTCTCTCCAATGAAATAACCAAACCAAACCTTTTGGAGATCATCATCAAGTAAGAATTAAGACAGAGTAGGTAGTCAAAAGAGTTATTAATGTCCAAAATCAGATCCTTATGACCATCAACAGTCATAAGAATTGCATTACTGCAGGGGAAACATTTCTAAAATATCGGGATAAACCCTTCCGCTACGTCCCCTTAAAGTCAAAGTTTTCTCCGTATCTTTCTACAGGCTTACGGACTTGTATGGGTGTAGAGTACAAGACTGATCAGTGATCACAGATAAAACAATAGTGTCTTGTTTTGAAGGCTCAGCTTCATGTTGTCATAAACTGTACTTGAGCCATAAAAGAGGGGAAATCACAGATTGATTTGAGCACCGGAGACTAGTCTGGCACGAAGTCGCCAAGCATCCTAAAAGAAGTGAAACATATTTAGACTTACATAATACGCTTGTCAAGGGCCAATACACACGTTCAGCTAAATGTATTCGTCATAAATTTTAAATATCACACAACAGGAGCTCATTGGATGAGATGCACACTTAAGGTGGTAGTTACGTTTTCGCAGCTTTTTTCAATGTTCAATTTTGTAGCAATTCCTGAATCAATTTACAAGCGGTCTTTTGCATATTATTATTCAACTTATTTTTCACTAAATTACAATTTTTCAAGAGTCAGTGTCACTCATAGTGTCCACGTTAACTATTTTGGTGAAGCTCATCAGCTCAATTTTATGCATTTTTCCCCGTATTTCGTTAATTCTTCACTGTGGTAAAAAAATTCCGCATACAATTACGCAATTTATACCAAAGGCACGTTGATGTGTTACGAAACTGCTGGTATGCTTAACTAAACGTAATAACTTAGCAGATTTTTACAGTGAGCAAAAGTTTGCCTCAAATTTTTCTAAAAAGTCAAGAAACGGCAGTTTTTATGAGTTTGGTAGGCTGTAACTAAAAAAATAATCAACCTTTTTACTCAATTCGAAAAAGGTATAGGGCAAATTTATTTGGCTACTGTCAAATAAGCTGTCTTCTCATTTTTATGAACGGAACAGGATATTGGTTACTTCAACTGAAATCACTCATTGTGCTCAGAAATGACGGATTTTTAAAAAAATCTTAATTCAGTTAAATAGGGCCTCATTGGGGTCAGCTAATATTACATTAAGCACAGTTTTCCCGTACCCGTTGAAAAAATGGCGGACAAAGGTTTTAAAAATGACGTTTCAGGAGACTGAAGAAAATTCGCAATTTTTGAAGGGGTTTATTATTACTGCCAATGCTCGTGGCTGCTGTGACATTTACTAACCAAATCTTGCAGGTATAATAGATGCATAAGGGACTATGTACATGTAAATTAATGTGCAAAGTGGTTATTGGTATTTTGTGATATTGGCATGAGAAGTCAGAATTGAGGTAAAAAAACTTCAAAGTTACAGATCGCCTAGAACGACTAACAGAAATATGTCATATTTTAGCTGAAAATATTCTTAAAAACAATTGGGTTAGACCTTTTTTGAATGGCTTTTATGAGTAGTGTAAGAGCCACAAAAATTTGCTTACAATTTTGTAAGACCTCAAAAAATACACAAAAAATCCAGTTTTTTAGCTATAAATTAGCCGTAAAAGTTTGAATCAATGTCAAATTAAGCTGAAATATTGCTATTTACATTCGCAATGTCAGTACCAAGTTTGATTATGTTCGATCAAGTAACTTTTGAATTAATGCAAAAACTTCGAAAACGTAACTACCACCTTAAAAGGGGGGCTACACAGGTCAAAAATCAAAGTTCTCCAATTTTGCTTATTTTCACATATGTTACTTCCCCAAGGCATCTCTACCTCAGATAAGAACAATTAAGCTTGAAGGTGCACTTTTGGTTCAGTGCATTAATTGTCAGTGTATTGACATAGGTAAAAGTACGCCAACAAGCTTAAAAGTAGCCTTTAGTTGGACAGTTTTAACACAAACCACATCAAGCCAATCAGGCTGAAACTTGGCATAGTAGTAGCTCATATGTAAGCGCAAAATCGTATGATCCGGATTTTTTATATGTATTTTCAAATTTAAATTCTAGGGCGAAATGTGAAAAAATGGCCGTTTTTTTAGCCCACCAAATTTGAGTGATTTGGTGTCATTGCTCAGGCCATAGGCAAAAATTTAAAAAAATGGATGATAGAGCTTGAGATATGACGTTAGACTATCGAATCATATAAAAATCAGCTTCGTCAGTATTAACAAAAATTTCGAGTAAAGGGACGCTTTGCAACCACCAAAAACTTTTTTTGCGCCTATGATTTACACGTAAAATTGAATTTTTGGGAGCCCATAGTAAAAAATTGGCAAAAGCATTGCTTCCAGTTTGTTACATCTGCGATGCGCCTTCCCTGGGGCTACATTGTGTGCAAATTTGAAGCGAATCGGAGAACCTAAAATTTTCACTTTTACAGGTAGCCCCCCCCCTTAACCAAGTAGGCCGGTTTCGACGAGCGCATTTGAATGCACTTTATTATAGGCAAGCAGGGGAATGTGCTCTTACTCTATCTATGAAATAAGCTAAGAATTGAACTAAAAATTATATAAATAAAAACAAAAAATCCAGCATTTTTAAATATAGGACAAGGCTCTAAACTGTAAGATCGCTACTCTACAATAATTTACATCCGCAAAATTATATACCTATATCATCCCACCAGCTGACATTGTCCGCTTTATTTTCACGGATAAAAATATATGGTTTCACTCAATAAAACAACAAATAGATTTTGGCACATACCTCAAAAGTCAGCTGCACATCTGGCCCAAGTCTTTTTCTGGCCAATTCTAACACTTCTTCCCCGATGTTTTCTTGAGAAGTGCCTCGAACGTCAATATAGTGGCACTCAGAGGCGGCATAGTGGCAAGAAATGGCCTGAAAAATGCACACCTGATTAAGGGTCGATCATACTTACAGCCGTATGTCCATTCAGTCGGCAAAATTACCAAATAATCATGCCACAAGTAGGGATGGAAGTCTCGGTCTCGGTCTCGGTCTCGGTCTCGGTCAAAATACGAGACTAGCCCAGTCTCGGTCTCGGTCTCGGTCTCGGTCTCGGTAGTCGAAAGGTCTCGGTTTGTACCCGGTCTCGGTTTTTCAAATCTGTGAAAATTTTTCCTGTGGTCCCCCTTTCGTTTAAATTTTTGGCAGGAAATTTTTTTCGGAAATCTCCATTTCACCTAAATTTCCCCCTAAACAGTGAGATTCTGTAATTTTTTTCTAAAACAACTTTAACGTGGTTGTTTAGTTTATCTGTACACACAGTACACACACAAAAATGTATGTGTGTGATTAGGTTTGTTATTTCATACTTTCAAGTCTGTCTGTGATTATTATTCTATTTTATTCCTTAGTATAAGTGTTTGGCTGGTCAACTTTTTCATGCCAATTGGTGGCTTCACAAAATATATACTCAAGTGTAAATTTCAATCAGTATGAGTTTAGCAAAAAAATCAGAAACAAAATGTGTGAAACTACAACTAAACGCACTACTCAGAACCATGCGGTGACACATGTAGTTCAGATGAGAAGGAAAACTCTACTCCAAACTAAGCTTCAGTCCCAGGGGATTGAGGGGACCCCACTCAAAGGGGGGTCACGCCGTAGGCAAAGAATGAAAGAGCGTCACGGGCCACGGCTCGCAGGTCTAATTTTTAAGCCAAAAACCATTTCAGTCCTTGGTGTATTTTGGCAGAAAATTGGTAATTCCAATACAATCGGAGCGATTTTTAACTAAATTCGAGCCAACAGTGTAAAAGTTGCTATTTGTAGGCGAGAACAAGGACAAATTGCGTCTTTTTTGGGACAGAGGTTAAAATTTCACTTTATTCAAGAAGACATGGTCCCACAAAAAAGGGAGAAAGAATCGTGAATGTAACCAAAATTGTCGTGATGTAGGTGTTAGTTATATATGCATAAGGTGTCTGACCATGGTCTTGTAATTTTACCTAAAAATTTGTAAAAATTCATCAAATCAATAGGTAAAAAAATTGGCAAAAAATGACCCAAAGTCTCGGTTTTGGCGGTCTCGGAATTTGGTCTCGGTCTCGGTAGTCTCGGTTTCGTGGTCTCGGTCTCGGTCTCGGTCTCGGAAAAAAACCCGAGACTTCTATCCCTAGCCACAAGCTCATTTTATACACTAAGGCATCGACGTAAGGACTAAACAAATGGGCTATTTTGCGCTCCGCATTGGACGCAAGGCCCACGGCATACTAGAGATAGTGTCATACTCTTCCTATTATGTACTCTCGGTTGTACAAGGGGCAGTCAGAAATTAGCGACCCTATAGCAACAGTATTTATTAATGAACCTACAAACTTTTTGATTGCGATTTACTGTCGTGAGTCTTCAATCTCAAATTTTAGAATTCAAGAGCAAACATATACTCATGCTCATAATAATCCAAACTTAACGATAATAACTAATTTTACAGTTCCAGTAATTCACTTACTTTTCTGTATCGACGGGTGGTATTGGCACCGGAACCGTGAATCAGCAGTGGATGAAAAAAAACGCAGTCACCGGTGTTCATTTCCAGGTGGAGACGAGGTTGGGTGGGGTCGAAGTCTTGGATGCCATGATACATTTTGTTGACTCCGCCCTGCAAATCACTCATAATAAGAGAAATACGAAACAAGATTTCAGTCAATCACAAGGCTCCATTCATACTTACAGCCGTATGTACGTTCAGCAGCAAATTTACGAAATAATCACACCGCTGATAACGCTCAAGATAAGTATGTAGAAATTTGCCGGCTGAATGCCTGTAAGTGTGAATCGATCCTAATATCACTGTTTGCTTAATGAGAGCCTTATTGGTTTTGGCGCTCTTGTGGCCACTAGCCAAATAGTACAACACTTCGGTTGACAATACGCGTATATATGAACTTGAATATGCACAAGCAATGCTCAAAATCTGGTAAAACTCTGCAGGAACAAATTAGGAATTGGCCCTGAGTCTTGAACAAGTATGAACCGAGCAGACGTCCAGAAAGTGGAAAAACACTGAGGTGTATACAAGCCTGATATTAATGACCGATATCAGTATATAATATTTAAGCTCAATTAAATAAACTCGAATGACTTTCAAATAAATTACAGTTCCACATAACTTTGCTTATTTTTCACATTAAACAGAAACAACTCGTTCAAAAAAATTACGGTAAAGTGATCACGACCCAATCAAGTCGCGTTAAAAACCAGTCCTCACGGAATGCACAGCTGACATGAAAAACTTATGGCAGCTTCGTGACGTACACTGACCAACGAGCGCGAACAGATATGACTCAACAGCTACTTACTTTACCAAGAGCAGATAATAGGACTCCTATTATGTACTCTTGACGTTACTATCTAACCTCCCACTGCGGATATTCGTGGGGTTGCAGGTCTCCTTTGTGGCTTCCCGGAATCACAACCAAACATCCATTTTGGCGCGTCACTGGTTCCAGGGCTGACCAGGCGCACACAATCCAATCCGCCGGGCGAAACGGAAAATAGTGCAAGTCCTGGTGCAGAGGGTGACGAGAGGTTTTGGTGCCTAAACATACCAGCTACTCCTGGCACAGACTGATATTATGCGAGCATCGACTTATAACTAAAATTTAGATTATCACAATCTTTACACTGAAGCCCGGCTCATAGTTGTCCGTGTTCTTATCCCTATCGTTTTATCCTTCGCCAAGTGAAAAAACTAATCGGCCAAAATGCCGATTTTTTCACATGAAGAAAGTGTGCGTTATGTCTAGTTAATATGTAAAAAAGCAGACGAAACGGTTCTATCAATGCTTCATAATATCTGACAAAAAATTGCCCTTGTCTCTGTCCTTATGTTCATCTTATTACTGCAACTGCGCCCATGATGAAAGTAAACGCCAAAAGTATAATATGCCAAAAAGAAAAAATAGCATGTATACTACTAAAATAGCATGATCACTATTTAATTAAACTGTTAAAGGCAAAGAAACAAGAAAACAACAAACAAGTCATAATGAAGCTAACTAGTTGAATCTCACCAGGATCGGGAGGTTTATTAATGAGCATGGTGTGCATTGCCATCAAATTGGGGCTACGAATCAATTCCGACACAACTTGTACGATCTAAACAAACAACTACAAACAAATCGTGCATGTTCATGAAAAATGTTTGGCAAATAAAAGAACAATGAAAAATAGTACAAAAAATAGTACAAACGTCGACACCATTCATATAATGACCAATTATTCTTCATATAATACATAATACGAATACATAATACATGATGAAACGAGTAGGATATTGTTCCCACTGTTCTGCACGCAGGGTGGTCGATGGTTGCCCGTTAGACGTGAAAAAGGTCACAAATAGACTAGTTCCCAAATAAATGGCCCCTGTACCGAAACGGTTCCTGGAAGCTAACTAATCAGGATTCGTACCCTAACGGGCCCGTTTCAAATGGGTCCATCCGGCACCCGGGTAGCAATCTTAAGCCATCAGCCAATCAAATCGCAACCTTTTGGCTCCGTTCACAAAGCTGTCGTGATCTCGTTATGTAGGAGGAGCCAAAAGGACTTCACACCTATTTTTTAAAACGAACAAAATATATAGTTATCAGTCAACACGCTCAGATATCACAAAAATACAACCATACCTTGGGATTGGTGCAATATTGAAATAGGACCGGATCTTCTTGGAAATCTTGTATCTTATTGATCAAATCCTCCGGCGGCAAGTCAGCGCGGTTGACCAAGGCCACGTCCTTCATCACTGTCAGGCCTAGAACACTCACCTCCCGCCGACATATAGACTTGAATCGGTCTCTGAAAATAACAAAAGTAAATTGATAAAAAATATTAAGTATTGAAAAGTGAGAAAACTAATTAATGATTTCTATCGTAAAGAATAGAGTTTCTAAAAAGTAAAGAGTAGGGACATACTCATTGGCATAAAACTATGCGTGTCGACCACAGAGTTGGTAGGACGCAGAATGTCTATACAAAAAAATAGGTATCCGTATCTAAAACTTAACGATAACTTCAGCGACTCAGAAGATTAACTACTGAGAAAATAGAATACCTTTATCTAATTTTCTGTATGAAGGTCAAATAAATCACTGGTTAATAATAACACTAATTATTTTTGTTTGAATTTTTTACTAAAAATATGTTTATTCTTCACTAACTTACAAAAATAGGGATAAACTACCACATTTCCATACAAAACAAATGTCACGTACATCCTATACCTAGCTTTATCTTGTCTGCACTTTGATGGGAATTTTATGCCGTTCTATCTCAAAAGCTCTAATTTGGGGTAGCTATAGGTTGGCTGCAAAACACCACTGACTTGTATCTAACAGTATCTGATTCTGACAGCAACCCCTTCACAACCACAAATCCATGCTGCACGTAATCAGCCAACTGGTCAGCCGAGAGCAAGCGAGGCATTTAAAATCACCTAAAACTTGAAAATAAACACGATCGCTTTATATACAGCACTTGCCTCAGGCTCTGAACCAAGGGTTTTTTTGGGCAAAATACGGGGCAAATGCTCACGATTTTGAAATGTTGCTCACCAAAATTGAAATTTTGCTCAAATTTTGCTCACCGCTCTGAAGGGACCCCCTTTGGTTTTTTATGGACCGACTGAAAAAATTTCCTATAGGTCTCCAATGTCCAATTGACAAAATTTGGCCTAAAAATTAAAAAATTTTCCAACTTTTTTTCTGGGGGCTGCCGCCCCCAGATACCTGCAACTCCGTGGCTTAGTATTTCTTGCTTTTATCATTCAATCTTTCACGAAAGCATATGCATGCAAAGGCGTAGCCGGGGGGGGGGGGGCGGTGAGTCGCGACCCTCAAATTTTGGTCGAACTTAAAAAAATTGTCAACAAGAGTCCCCCCAGGGTTTTTTTAAATCGACAATGGGTCCACGTTGGGTCAATGGCACAGCACCGATGTATCGTTTTAGCTTTGCGCTAAAAATTAGCGTTGTTTTCGAAGGAAATGTGCTAATGTGTGTCGCTTTTGGCGTTAAAAGTACAATAATTTCGTTTTTCTGAGCACGCGTCTGGCGATAACCAAGTATAAACCGTAAACTAGCAGATTTACGATTTGCTCAACGATCTGAAATTTTGCTCACTGAAATTGAAATTTTGCTCGATTTTGCTCACGATTTTTTTTGAAAAAATCCTGCTCTGAACCATTCAGATTTCAAATTGTCGCGTGACCTGCAAGCCTCATAGACTGTAAATTAAAAACCGACTATATCAATGAAAGAAGCCTAGCTTCTTCGACATACAAAATCTTATCGTCAGCTTTTCTAGGAGTTTACAGGTCATGCACACATTGCCAAGAGCACATTAGAAAATGTCTCTCAACAGTTCACCACAGAGATCGTGCGATGCCATGTTTATTCTCGCGTCGGAACTGGATCGCCAACGGACCGAAACAGACATACATCGAAAGAGCAAAGTTATAGGCGTCTGAACGCATAAGAACGTGAACAGAACGATGGTCGAACGCGAGTTTCGTTAAACCACGTAAAAAAGACTGCCTTTAGACGGCCTTATTGCATTTCACTAAACAAGTTTTACAAATGTATTGGTAACAATTGTAATTCCAAAGTCTGCTGATGCGTAATGAACTTATACGAAAGAATTCGTTACGAATCACCTTATTTTGCACTTACAATTGTAAGACTTGTAAAGTTACGCAACAGTCCCCTGCAGCGGATATCCGCGGCTCAAATTTTTCATCCTATGCCGAAATAAACTGGAAAAGTCATTAGCTGTAGGCATTTGCTACTGGGGCGGAGGGCAATGTACACAGGGTCACAGCTTGGGGAGTGACTGCCTCGGATTCCTTAAAATTTTTTTGAGGGGGGGGCTTGTCCAGACGTCAGGGGAACTTTGAGTCACAAAAACGCAAAAATCTCGAATTTTTTGTAAAAAAGTAAAATCATTTACGAAATTCATATATGTAATCTTCATCAGTCTTCTGCTATTTGTTGTTTCTGGAGTATTATACAGCCACCAGGCGCAGATTTTTGTTTCAGTGCAGCTTTGTCATTAGTAATGAGGGAATCTTCACTCCTGTCCCAACAGGGGGCGCTGTCCCGAAATCTTGAATCCGAATAGGGCTTACCATCTCCTAGCCCCATTGCCTATTGAATTGGCGGCAAAAGAAAAAGGAACCAGACACTCAAAACTAATTAAGACAGCAGAATAACGCCCGGTTCCTACTCGTCCTTGTCCTTGTCCTTGTCTTTATCGTTTTGTCCTTAAGCGATTCCAAGAAAACTAAATGGCCAAATGAGCCAGTTTTTTGCACGAACAAAGTCAACGTCACTTCTATACGGTATGCAAATCTAAGTCCCTTTTGTCAATTCTTTGCAGCAGCTGACCGAAATTTGTCCTTGTCCCTGTGTCCTTAAGGACAAGTATGAACCGGGCTTTAGCTGAAAAAATCTCCATACGGAACTTAAAAACATACTGAAGTCGAATTTACACCATTATACAACGACAAAAGCCAAAATAGTAACGGAAAGCTTATGTTGGCAGAATATAGCTTAATTTAATGTTTTATTTTAAAGCGGCTTATCAACGTTACATCACAAAAAACACAGGTCAAACTACGATTGATAATAAACATGAAGTAACAGAATAAGAACATGTGACAACGTGTCTATTATTGACAAGCAATCGTAAGTAAACGTAGAAGGCCAAATTTTAATGGCTTGGTTAGTTTCATGACAAACCGTTTTCACTGTATTTCATGTATTAGCAAAGTTAATCTGAAAAATGTTAAGGTTAAGTAAAAAGTATCCGATCTCACACTTTATAAAAGTCTTCGCAAAGAAAATATAAAACAAGTTTATTCATAATTTAAGGTGTTTTATTATCCAAACCTGCTGAGAAGAAATAAGGGGAAAACAAAAAGTGGATCACCAAAAGGAAAGCTGTAAGACCACTTAGGAATAAACCAAATTCCAAACTCGGTGGAAGGCAGTCTCTGGGGATGGGGACTCAGTCCGGGCTATGTACTATGAAGGCTACCATGTCAGCCTACTTTTGTAGATTTCTGTAGTACAAATGTCGCCATTCTTGTCATTTTCTCAGACTACTACTCGGTATGCACAAAAACTTCGCTTAGATTTGATATTCTATTCAACAACATTATAACAAAATAGTACATTTTAAATTTTAATCAAGGCGTTGCTTTGGCTTTCTGATGGTGCAATTCGGAAGAAAGGCTGACAAACAACGCTCCAGCAGACGCGCGGGCTAGAGTCCCTTGGTAGTCCACGTCGTGAGACCATTCCACATGACCCCATATTCCAGTCTGGTAGTTCAGTTCCATCGACGATAGACGAACCTGCAAAATATAGTAAATCAAAATTGTGATATGATGATAATGATACAGAAAACGGCAGCGAGAGGTGAAGGGTCAACCGTCTATAAGGGTTAATTGTGGGGGTTCTGAGGCCGCTGTGGGGTGGCCAAACTTTGATGACGTCATGATTAAACTGGCCATGCCCATATGTTGCCAAGGAGATTATATAAAAAATGGCAAAAAATACACTAAATACGTCCTGCGACACGTCAAAGAGAAACACGATATATTAACAACACATAACAAACTTCTAATATTATTTCACTTAAAGCTGCTTAAATCCTAAAGCTAGTGCTCTTAACCGACAAGACCGACGTTTCAACTAAGACCACAAAAAACAAATATACCAGCAAATAGTGTTTGTGACCGGCCGGAATTTGCGACCGGCCGGCCGGCCGGTTAGAAACAGCGGACGGGCAGCCAGATTCGACCGAATGTTTTGGTTTTGTCCAAAAATTCGGCGGCTCCGGCCCGCCGGCTTTCTTGGGCCGGCCGACCGAACTTGTCCGCCGGCCGGCCGGAGCACCAACTTTACCAGCAGACGAATCAATATCAAATAACCAGCACATAAGCGCCAGCACAAAAATTATGCTATTATCACAGATGCACATGACTACATGTACATGTACATGTATGGCGATTCTTAACATTAAATTTCAAGCAAGTAACAACTTCACTCAACTTTTCTAAAAAAAGGAAACCTTTTTATTACATAAGAAACCGACCTTGAAGCAAAAATTACAAAGTTAATTTGAATAAAATCTACTTACAGCATCTTGAGCACTAAGTCGTTGTTCCACCAACAATACGGCTAAAATGAAGGATCGCAGTGATTCGACAATATAAGAGTATCCAGTAAGGCCCCAGAAATCGAACATATTTAAATAGTTGTGAAACAAGTTCATTGATTTTTTGCTTGTGGTTGATCCGGTTAGATCATTCACAAGGCATAAGTCGCTTCCAAAAGATTCGTTCATAATTTTCACAGCTAAGCCCCACTCTTGAATCTGCTGCCGATACAATTTCTCTTGACTCTGATCAGGAAATAGAATGGTGTCAGTGTCCAAATAGGAGAGAATTTTCTCGGCTATGTCATGAGGTGTATGATTGAGCGGATTGTCTAAAACAATAACAGCCAATAATAATCAACTGAGACAGACAGGGACTATATTGTGGAATTAAGTGGAAGCATTCACGACGAACCTCAAATTTTAAAGGATAGGATTTAGGAATAAGAATAAACGTGTACTTAGGGTTGATTAATACTCGTTACATTCACGCCACGAACAGGGACTAATATCAGCTTGTGCCCTTGTGGCGTAATTACTCGTACTTCTGCGGGCTCAGTGAACATTAAATACGAACGCAAGTCGTAACGTAGTAATTATTTCATCCACCGAGTGGTAAAAACTTCACAGTTTTAGAGAAAGATACAATACTCAAAGAAAATTAGCAAATTGAACATAAACAAGTACGTCTTGCGAGTAGAGAAATTTTTACAGTTTGAGACTTTCCCTTAGTTGCTTTTTCGTTTGACAATATTCTAAAGAATATAAAACGCGGCACATCCGAAATTTTTGAGAGTGTGGCAATGAGAGATGTGAAGCTAGCGAACATGAACGTATAAGGATTATCGATGCTTTTGGGGCTCAAAATTTTAGCTTTCGCAGTTTCAAGCTTATTCGCGCGTTTCGAAACTAGCTTGATCAACATTGATAAAATCAAATAGCAAAACCCATTACAGCGTGATCTATCTGAACTTACAAAAGGCGCATTTTGTCCCATGGCGTATGCCATAGCGCCGAGCAGGCGAATTCGAATTATTGAATCTTTTTCGTGTGTCCGCTCATGTGCCAAACGCGATAAGATGCGCCAATAATGCGCCCTCGTGTTAATGGCCTCAAGACACGCCAACTAACTAAAGTGATGAATAGAATATATAACAAAGGCTGATCGAAATGAACAAAGCCGATGAATTGTTTCAGTTGCCCTGTCTCGACTGCGCAGTGCGCAGTCCTTGGCTTGATTTATTGAAGCAAAATATTCGTGTCGAAAATAATTCGTCGTTAAAAATGTTGTGAAAACTTTGGATTTATCGCGACATTCGCAACGAAGGCTTTTAAAATTAGAACGTTTTTTATGTTCTAAATGCCCGATATTCGTCGCTAAAAAAGCTTTCACTGGCGAACATATGGCTCGGATAAACAGACCCCTGAACTATTCAATGGAACTGTGCAATTTATCGTAGTCCACAACGTTATTGCGACTCACAAATCAATTATATACGGTATCAATAATCACTATCGAATTTTGTAGCATCAGTGTCTGTCAGTGTCACTACAGTGTTGAAAGAAAGAGGATGCCCCAATTTAGAAAGAAGAAAAAAATGGACACACCGGGAATCGAACCCGGGCCGCCTGCTTCGAAGTCAAGCATGCTAACCACTACACCACAGCCCCCGAGCCTCATAGGCCCTAATTCTCACTTACAACAGGGTCCCCCCTTCGAACATCGTTGCGACCCTGCAACGATACTCGGTCGATACTCATGCTCCCGGGGCGAACCCGATGCCTCAAGGGCGGAGCACATTCACACGTAGGCCTCCAAGCCTACTTAAATCACACCACACTCAGGATTTCCTGGGTCACCCGCAACCACAGGGTTTCTCGATCGACTCAGAACGATTCCCAACCAATACCGAGGGTTTTCTCCGGCTCACCCCTAACCGAAACCGAAAATTTTCCGGCTTACCCTTAACCGAGGGACCACACAGGAAAGAGAAAGACATTCATACTGCACACAGCACGAGTACCGTAAGGGTTGAAGTGCCAACCTCAACCCAGGGCATGGGGCTCCTAACTACACCACAGCCCCCGAGTCTCATAGGCCCTAATGATTGTACACATTAAATGCTACATATAGATATTCATTCGAAACGTGAGCCGGCCCATAATTATACATAGCAAAAACACCAACCAACCTAGGCTAGTCATTGCCAGTCCCGTCAAATGCATGGAAGACTGATCTATGACATTCTTCTGGTAAGCCCATTCACAGGCGATGGCATTAGCTAGGGCTTGGTTGGGAATTCTCAAAATAGATCCTTTAGGTGTTCTGATTTTTCTACTGTCCAGGCATATTTCAAACGATGAACCTGATTGGCCTCTATCGCTGTTATTCCCAGAGTGAACTACGGTCACCTCTTTGTAGAAACGTTTACGGGTTGTGGCTGTGCTGGCATATCGCAGACAGGAGCGAATCACATTCATTCTGAAGTAGATACAAAATTATGGAAATTATGTTGGTAATTTTCATGTCTTTCAGCAGACGCGGCTTTAGTATGCAGATCAGTTAGAACAAGACAGCAGGACCACACACTTGCTTCAAAACCAACAGTACCGGAAACTTTGCTTCACGTCAAAACTCGTCCGGTGAAACCAAGCACACATAACGTCCACAAAGAAAACAAGCAAGAAACTCACATGACTATCTATATAGAAAACCGCAGGCAAGTGAGTGTCCTAAAAACACCAACCACTGCAGTGGATACCATATTTAGCTTACGCTTACCCGCGCTGTTATTGAGCAGAGATGTAGAGTGAGCGCATCCCCCATACTTTTCTGCACGCAGATTAGTGTGTCACTATTCTATTGAGATATTACGTACAGTTGCTGTCACATATAAAAATGGAGGTCTGGGGGGGAACAAGACCCCTAAGATTTGACCCATCTGGACAAGCCCCCCTCGGTGCCGAAAAGCTGAAAAAAGGTTCCTGAAAAGTCAATCAAAAATCACCCCAGATCACTGTAAAAATAAGTAAAATGCTTCAAGTGACCAAAACGCGGAAAAAAACGCTAAAAATTTTCGAAAAGTGCAAAAATTGGTTTTTTATCAGTTCAAGCGTCCGAAAAGTCCGGACAGTCCCCAGCTGAAATTTCGAAAAAGTTCCTCCGCTGAAATTTCGAAAAAATTCGGAGACAAAAGCCTTCCCAGACCGAAACCCTGTGTACATGTATGGTTGCCGTAACTGACAGGACTGTCAGTAGTAACGTATGATCAAGAGTACATAATAGCTTCATACTCTATATAGAAGAAGAGTGAGACACTCTCCAGTCTGCCTGTGTTATAGCACAGGCAGATGCGCTGGTCGTTTTCAGGCTACATGTTGACATTTTATGCAACATGTGACTGGCCAATCAGAAGCGAGCTTCTATTCTCTGATTGGCTGGAGCCTGTGCACGTGCTCCAATCATAAAACGGGATAGGGATAAAGGCTAATAACTCATTATTTATTCATAGTTTGCTTGTAAAAACATTAAAAAAGGTTTGCAACTACCTTTGGGGATATTTTGGCAAACTTTCAGCGAAATTGATTGAGAAACTTTGAAGAAATTCAGAAAAGTTTATATCTTAAAAGTTTCTCAATCAATTTCGCTGAAAGTTTGCCAAAATATCCCTAGAGGTATTTGCAAACCTTTTTTAATGTTTTTGCAAGCAGACTATAAATCAATAATGAGTTATTAAGCTTTTAGCTCTATCTTAATGCTTATCAACGCATCAGCGATTATATACTAAAGTGTGTTACGCAGGGAATCTACGCGCTGATTGGCCAGTCACATGTTGCATAGAATGTCAACATGTAGCCTGAAAACGACCAGCGCATCTGCCTGTGCTAGAACACAGGCAGGCTGGAGAGTGTCTCACTCTTCTTCTATATAGAGTGAGACGCTATTATGTACTCTTGGTATGATGCTCAGTATGCAACCGTACAAATAACAGAAATAGCAACTGACAATAAACTGAAGCCTTGATTTAATTTACTGAAACACCAAACCAGATACAGAATAATTTAACTTTATTTAACACTTACACAAACAAACAGGCACTATAATATACTGACATAACAGATAACGTTTGCTACATGAACAATGTTCACGGTACAAAAAATAGCATAGCTGTTAACACCGACAAACTCTTTACAGTTTAGTACTATGTAATACTGAAAATTTCAGCAGTAGAGATTTTATATAATGACTTATCAATTTGCCAGAAATGTAGTATATACATTTGACCCAACGTTCTGGCTGATCCAATCCAGAGCTGCGGCACCCATCTCCTTTTCCTGCCACTCGAACAATAGGGGATCGAACTGGAAGGGAGAAGGGGGAATGGCCCCTCCAGCAAAATCAAATGCTTTCCAAGAACTCCCGTTAATACCTTCCGCACGAAGATTACCTTAAAGTGGGAAAGAATCTAACTGCTAACCCTCAAGTCAGTAGTGTAATGCACGCTAAGCCCAGAGGAACAGTTTTGAAGGTCTCCATTAGATGCTCTGCTTTTATGCGTGTAGTGTTAATTTTACACAGTACGCTTCAGTAAAAACAGGCCCGTATCAAGTGATTTTTTAGTAATTAGCCAGCTCGAAAATTTATATACAGCTGTAAACATGAAATAAATATACAGCAGAGGTGAAAGTTAGTATCAAAAATTAGTTTAAATCATACATTTATGAGGGGGGGCCCCCAAAAGAGCAAAATTTAGAAAAAGTGGACTTTTTTGCGAAATTTTTAACAAAATTTTGCAAATTTTTTTGGTCGACCCCAGGGGGGAGGGTCCCCAAAATTTGGCCGGAGAGGCCACCCCCAAAAATTTCGACACCGTTACATGTATGGTTTAAATTGAGAGTGAGATGCAGTTTCTGAATCCGACATTATTGAAATTAATACATATATACTAAGAACGTCTCGCTGAAGTTAAACATCTAGGGTGGATTTCACAAAGGTGGGTTTACTAAACCATGGTTTTACGTACGTTTTTATATGATTTGCATATAATTTCGTTACGAAATATAGCCTGATTCGTTACGAATTTCGTAGATTTTCTTAAACCATGGTTTTAGCGCAGCAGAAATTTGAAACCTGCAGCACAGCAGGTCTCTGTTTTGCTGAAATTTTAGCTGAGCTAAAACCATGGTTTTAGAAATTGTGCTAAATTCGTAACGAATCGAACGATATTTCGAAATGAAACTATGTGCAAATTATATTAAACGTACGTAAAACCATGGTTTAGTAAAACCACCTTTGTGAAATCCACCCCTAAACTTTGACTCTGATATTTACCAAAAAAGTCATAAAAGAGCACGTTGTATACACAAAATTTTGTTACTGTAATAACGGTTTAAACTTAATCTGACTAAAGTTAAACACCTTTTGTGATAGTTCGCCAATATATGACACTATTAAATTGGAACTTCATCTGGCGGTTTCTGATACTTCTTGTTCGGATCAAAAGGCTCCCAACGGCTTGCCGGGTAAATATGTTTGTTCCGTTCGTACCAACTCCTCAGAACGACCTTAGCAGGGTGTGATTCTTGCTTCTGCTGTGTAGTACCCTGAAACAACTGACCATTCAAAGTATAACAGTACAATTTTGAGAGGCTTGTAGTGCTTTAATTACGTTAATGCTTTGTCAAAAAACTAAATGCAACTACATTTTCGTATACACACCTAAGGTTTTGAATTTAATTAAATTTGGTTTACGTATACCAGGTAATCTTATAGTAATGCGAACTGCTTTTGAGCGTATTAGCTAAAAAGCTATTCATTCAACTATTAGTAACTATAACTACAAAATATTTACGTTTGTGCCGTAAGAACTTAACTATTCAACTTTTTGCTGAAGAATAGTCACCATTAAAATTGACTTACAATACAACTTAAGGGGGGGGGCTACCTGTGAAAGTGAAAATTTTAGGTTCTCCGATTCGCTTCAAATTTGCACACAGTGTAGCCCCAGAGAAGGCGCATCGCAGATGTAACAAACTGGAACCAATGCTTTTGCCAATTTTTTACTAGGGACTGCCAAAAATTCAATTTTACGTGTAAATCATAGGCGCAAAAAAAAGTTTTTTGTGCTCACAAAGCGCTCCTTTACTCGAAAGTTTTGTTAATACTGACGAAGCTGATTTTTACATGATTCGATAGCCGAATGTCATATCCCAACCTCTATGATCCATTTTTTTAAATTTTTGTCCATGGCCTGAGCAGTGACGCCAAATGTAAAATCACCCAAATTTGGCGTGCCCAAAAAACAGCCATTTTTTCACATTTCGCCCTCGATTTTAGAATTGAAAATACTTATCAAAAATACGGATCATACGATTTTGCGCATGCATGTGGGCTGCTACTATGCCAAGTTTCAGCCTGATTCGCTTGATGTGGTTTGTGTTAGAACTGTTCAACTAAGGGCTACTTTTAGGCTTTTTTGCGTACTTTTGCCTATGTAAATATACTGACGAACGCACTGATCCAAAAGTGCACCTTCAAGCTTAATTGTTCTCATCTGACGTTGGGGGTGCCTTGGGGGAGTAACATATGTGAAAATAAGCAAAATTGGCGAACTTTGATTTTTGACCTGGGTAGCCCCCCCCTTAAGTTCTGACGGCTCTCAGAACTTGTGCATGGAAAACTAATATTAAAAAGCTCACAACTGAAAAAATTATACGATATCTCCTGGCCTATCTCTCACCCCTCTAACTCGCAGTTCACCGGCAGCATCAAATTCAAAAAGCGGGCCGGTTTTTCCCATTGCTCTTGTGACAATGAAATCGTGAAAAGTATAGAAATGGGGAATAATCAGGTCTTCTTTCACAAACATCAGCGAATCAGCGCTGGCCGTTTTAAGCTCATTAAAATCCTTCCGCAGCATATCTAAAGCGGCTTGTAGAAACTGGTGAATATATTGGCCTTTTTTCATTTTCACGTCTCGCCTGTGACCTGAACCATCCCAGTAGGAAAAGGCTATGTTAATTTCTTCATTCTTCACCAGCTCCTGACGTTCAACCCACTCTTGCCGCAGCTGTTCGCGAAGTCTGAAAAAAGAACTGTTTTTGTGTTTTTGATTTTTTTTGGGGTGGGGCAGGAACTATCCTTACAAATTCTGTCCAATCGAACAATCGATTCTGTTCTTACAAGCCCGTCCAATCGGACGGCTTGCTGGTCAGTCAAGACTGGCGATCTTTTCATTTTTCTGTCCCCTTATATACTGAATTTTAAACTCATTTGCATATCTATATAGTTTTTGAGCAATCCCATTGGCTGGGTAAAGCATTGCACATCCCATGTGACTTGACAAAAATGATCGATCTTTGCAATTATGAAAGTCAAACAGGAAAAAATGAAAAATTTGCATCGGCCCAGAATCGAACTGGGTACCTCTGGTTCGCCGTAACAAATTACGTAGAAACCACACGCTAATCCACTGCGCCACCGGTGCTTCTGAGAACTTGCGTTTAAAACATCGTTAAATTGTTAAGTTTCTGCGGTGATATGATGAAGTTGGTAAAAAGAATTTGAAAAATTTTAAAATTTGAACCAATTTTGATTAACAAGTATACGTGTGTTAATAAGCATAACTTGATCTTTCTATTGGTATACTCAAATCCGAATTATTATATTTATCATTATGCTTAGGATAGTTTATATCCTATTAATTAATTATTCTAATTACAAGTTTAGTGCGTCAGGTATGTTAGGGATGAATGTACGTGAAGCTAATATGCAGATCCCCAAAAAGACAAAAAAATAGAAAAAATTCTGATAAAGTAATATTTGGAGGGGATGGGGGAAGACTTCCCCAAAAAATTGGTCACGGAGGATTATAGGCTAAATTAAACGATAACCTAAATTTTGACCAAAAATTGTCGAAACCGTGACTTTTTGGCCAAACAAATGGTAAGTATGGTATGTATATATGTACGTAACTATATGATTGGAGTCGAATACGTATTTGTAGAGTTATGATGGAAATGCTTACTAATGAAATTACAACTTTAGTTCCGCTGAAAAAATCTGGAGTTAAAAATTTGAAAAAAATTACCCCGGCTGGGCTCGAACCAGCGATGAGAGAGTTGAAACGCCCATACATGTAACAGCACCAAAATTTTGGGTACCCCTCCCCCCCTTGGTGGGAGTGTGGGACCCCCCCCTCCCCTGCGTCAACTCATTTTTGACTCCCCCCTTCAAAAATGACGCTATTTTTACCTTTTTTTGACCAAAAAACACCGATTTTGACAATTTTTGGCGAAAATTTTGGTAAGAATCGCTAACATTTCACAAAAAAATGCCCGTCGGGAACCTCCCCCCTCTTTTTCCCCTGGCGGGACCCCCCCCCCACCTCCCCCCGGGACCGAATTTTGGGGGCCCCCATCCCCCCCCCAACTACATGTCTGGAAACGCCTCAATGCTAACCACCACACCACGGGGGCTACGACTAAGGTAAGTTAAAATTGGCTTAAGTTAGTTCGTTTTTATTATTTAACACAATGGACTGATTCCAAAAATTTAGTTTATTTCCAAAAAAAGAATTTAGCTTAGGTACCATAATAATAATGATCAGCGTAACATAAGCTTTTGTTTGGTATATTCAAATCTGGATTATTATATTTATCATTTTGCTTAGGAAAGATTATATATATCCTATTAATTATCTATATTATTTAATATCTATATAAATATTATCTATAATATGCATACCTATTTTCACTCTCTTCACGCTCCCGATCAGGCAAAAATGTCGTGTCCACAGTGGGATCTTTGCCGATTTTTTTGAACTTGATTGCACTTTGATGTGCTGACTCCGCAGCTACAGCAGTTTCCGTCGGCTCAATATCAACTTTGCTAGTGGAGGCTTTTTCAGTTCGATCGAATTTTTCATCTTCTTCTTCTTCTTCTTCTTCATCTTCGTCCAAGTCAAATGACAAACACGATTTCTGAAAAACGCATCTTTTATCATATATATTTGTTTAATTTTACGTGTTCGGTCATTTTACGTGTAAGTTCATCAGCTTACAGGTGTATATATAAGTTGTCCCAAGAGCTGCGTGCCCCCGCCGTTGCCACCCCCGAGATTCTCTGGGAGTCTGGGCTAATAAATTTCTCCTGTGGTGCCACGTTTTTTTTTGACACTGACAAAAAAATTATTACTTACGCCCATAGTTAGCCAAATTAACACTAGAATTTTACCAAATTTCATACAATTGTGTCCTCAATTCAACACGATCAATAAGATAAATTAAAATACGAAGAAAGCACAAATTACTTTCGTCTGCTAGGATGTATTATTCAAGAATGATCCAGATTCCAGACAATTAATATATATGTATATATATATATATATATGTATATATATATATATGTATATATATATATATATATATATATATATATATATATATAAATAATAATCGGTGTTAACACTTATTTTTTATGGCTTTCAGTTTCAAGACTGTGTAGTATGCGCAAAACCCGGTAACAACTAATCTCCTTGAGCAAGACAGTAAAGCCGCATTGCTCCTACCGTCTACTGCTATGGATGGGGTCGGTAAATGGTGGGTACCCCTCCTCGTCAACGGATCCATAAGTGGTCCCCTGAAGCTTCAAATGAGCACCGCACCCGAGGGCGGAAACGCTAAAGGATATATAAATATGTATATATCCGGGGGTTACCTTAGTCGATTTCGTTTCTAAATCATGGCCAAACTTGTCCCCATCGTGTTTTTCATCCGCTTCATTTTCAATATGCCTGTGGGCCAACTGCTTTTCTCGTTCTTTGATAACAGTCTCGCGTCTCGCTTTCATTTCTTCAAGAGTTACCAACCCTAAAATAAAATCAAGACTACGCAGATTAAAAAAATCATGGTTCTATAACTCCTTGACAAAACCCACTATTTACACAAAATTTTGAAATAAACTGATTCATCTGTCAGATATAGATAATTGACTCATAATTAACGTCATAGACAATAAAATAAATAATATATATATAAAACCAAAAAATAATATAAATCAATCTTAACGAATAGTTCTAATGAAACCGAAAACGCCCGACACAACCAAAAATTACTAAAAAGATGTATATACAAAATCTTACCCACAGTAGCCGATTTCAGTTGTTGCTCAACGGCATCATAATGAGCAGCAAATTTGTCACCAATATTTGCCAAAGAATTTTCTGCAGCGATCTTGCGTCTTTTCAACTCAATATCTTCTTTATGCCTTTCTCTTCGTTTAGCAATATGAATAACTCTGCCATGATCAGCAATAGAGCCTGTGTAGCCAGACATATTTAACCTAAAACTAAAATAAAAACACTCACATAATATAATATATAATGTATACATTATATAATATATAATATATACATATATATATATATATATATATATATATATATATATAATATATATAT
>JASANF010001255.1:0-10680 GCA_030248245.1 Trissonchulus sp. WLG1_4 | reverse complement strand
ATTGCGCCATAACTAAAACTATACCATAACTATAACTAAAACTAATTTTTTCCCTTGCTCATACCTATAACTAAACTAAAACTAAACTAAAATTAAGCCTTTTACCAAAACTATAACTAAAACTAAACTAAAATTCTCTGAAGGAACAACACTACTCACATGTTGTTGAACAAATCAAAGTCGATAAAAAATTGAGGCTGAAGTATATGGACGCTAGGGGAGCTGTGTAACGGAAATATTACGTTGCACGACCTTCGTTTTATTTAATTTACCCATTATTTTTTATACGTTTAAAAACACAACTTTTATAGCGCCTCTTCATAATTTAGTGGTTTTCTCTTCTGACCACATAATAAAAAATTGCCATACTCGATTTATTTATGCATTGATAACGACGACATTTTAAAACAATGTTTTTGGTAAAAAGTTTTTATTACGTGTTAAAATAAGTTTCTGTGCTATATATAGTGATATGTGGGCCTAGTAGGTTATACTGAACATATATAAGATTAAGATAACGAGCTGTGTTACATTGTTTTGAAGAAAACTGGTCTGCAAGTTTAACAGTTTAAGAAGCAATTTCGTACGTTTGAAGTTTCATATAATTGTGTCGACTCACGGAAACACCCGCTGTAGAATTAGTGTAGTATGGTGTATGTTCACATTTCTTTCAGCGTGTTTATTGTTGTTTATTACGCTTTCATGTTTTTATGATGAAACCCTGTACATTTTTTAAAAAAAGTGCTAAAAAAGTGTTTAGGTAGATGTCCCTTTTTGGAAACTTGGGCTCTTTTCCGTTATTCCCCCCCCCCCCCACCAGCCCGGAATTTGGAATTTACAGAGCCGATTTGAATAATTTTTGCACCAGTGGACTCCTCTTGACCTCAGAACTTCAAAAAACTAATTTTAAAAAAATTCTAAATTTTTTTGAAAAAATTAAAATTTTCAAATTTTTGTAATTTTTTTAAATTCTCTCGATCCAAAACCAAAAATTCGTGTCTAGAATACTTTCCGCATCTCAGAAAGTAAAAAAAATCCGCATTTTGACTCAACTTTTAAAATTTAAAAAAATTTAAAATATTTTAAAACTTGAGTTTTTGAAGTCCTGATGTCAAGGGGAGTCCATTGGCGTAAAAGTTATTCAAATCGGCTCAGTAACTTCTAAATTCCAGGCTGGTGGGGGAATAACGGAAAAGACCCACTTTTTGTTCTTTCTAAAGAAGAAACCATTGTATTGAAACCAACTCTGCACAGTGCTAAAAGTAACACTTGCATCTATGTTGGTCAGCATATTATGATTAATGTGCGAAGTTGACGTACATAAACCAAAGTTTCGGCGTATACTAAAATATACTGAAATGTACAAATATGTACTAAATTAAACAGCAATTATTTTTTAGTAACGATTTGTACCGGCTGATAATGTTCAAGCTTTCACACAAATAGAAGGGTAAAATAAAAACTGTTTTTTCTTTAAAAACTAGATATAGCCTGTAATGTAATGTTATGTTATGATACTAAGTAGCTTTTAAAGACAAAATTTCTATGTTTAGCATTATGGTAACAACCCTTATTTATTGGTTCTTTTGTTTCTGGACTGGCTTACCATTCAGATATTTCTTATGGTAAATTATTTATGAATTTTTACATATGTTTTTCTTCTATTAAAGAAAATATAACATAAATGTAAATATAAATAGTATATATATATAGCTGCAATTGTGGCAGCAATTTATTGTTGGTTTCAATTGACATAATTGTAGTTTTTAATGCAGGCTATAATTATGCAATTGAGCTACAATTCTCACAATTATTCTAAGTGGCAGCGAACGTTTTCTTTTTCATTGACAGTTTATCTGTTCTCTGTAGGCTCGCAGATCATGTACCGTTTCGTAAGTTGGATTGAACGGATTAGATTAACACTTGTTTTACCAATAACTTATGACATGACTCAATGATTGCCATACAAAATAAATATACTATTTCCTATAAGGGCACAAAATTGTGTAACTTTATCTCTTCTTTAAGATGAGTTATCGAAGAAACAAATTTTAATCTAATCCGTCCAGTCTAGTTCAGTAGGTATGTTAGGGTCAGAAATTGAAGAAAATGTCAGTAGTTTTTTATTTCAGGTACTTCTTCAACATCCAAACGGGACAAATTTTCATTAGCGCATTAATCAGCTACTTTTGGCTGAAACTGTGGAGGTATGTACTGGACCTAATTGAATTCTCTAAACAAAATAGCAACATATTGTATTTGCTTCGTTGTTTATTGTTATTATTGCAAATCTAATACGTCTAACACGTATGTGCACTAAAATTGTAAAATTTAATTCAACTAAATGATTGTGCATCACCTATTCTTCGCTAGATATATATTGATAGTAGGTCAGTTTTGTAGAATCCGTTTGATTTGGTTTTACTAATTTTGTCAGGCTTTTTGGGTAATCAGGAAATCCATGGACAATTTTGCGGACGTTTTCATATGATTTGCACATAATTTCATTACGAAATGTTGCTGATTCGTTACGAATTTTGTACATTTTCCGAAACCATGGTTTTTGCTCTGTCGGAATTGTAGACCTGCAGCACAGCAAGTCTTCGTTCTGCTTAAAAGTCAACGGTGCTAAAACCACAGTTCTAGAAAATCTTTAGAAAATCTGCGAAAGTCCTAACGAGTCGGTACCTATTTCGTGATGAAATTATGTGCAAATCATATGCAAACGCACTTAAATCCATGGTTTTTAAAAACCACCGTGACGAAATGCGTCAGGCTTCTTTACAATGAGTCTGTAGCTTAGTAGTGTGTAGTTTGGTGAGAAATGTGGTCGCCGAGTGAAACTTACAAATTGTTTGTGGCAGAAAACTTTGTGATAACTTATGTTGTTTAAACCCGTTTGATTTGGGTGTAAATCACATGCAGCTCTTTGCTTGAGAAAAGTGGCTTTTTTTCCTGTTGGGCCACAACCCAACAGGTCTTTAATTTTGATTTTGGTATCTTAACACACTGCTAGCGTTAAAGTGTTTATGTGCGGGGTGTGTTGTACCCGTCTTCTACCCAACAATTGCATCTGTCACTACCGAATGCCTTGTATTTTCACTTGACTTCTCTTCTTACAGTAGATGTTCAGCGGTTGGTGAAAATGCAAAAGTCAAAAAAATAACGCAGTAAGAATCGAAGTAGTGGCCTCATGGTTACAAATCTAACACACTAACCACTCAACCACTCAGATTCCTGAAATTTCATGCTTTTACATCAAATAAAACTTTTACTTCTATTCGATTGTTTTCCAGTGTTGACAGTGTTGCCTGCATCAAAAGTGACGCTGAAACAGACCGTTTGAAATAAAAATGTTTCAATAAAAATGGCTGCAGAGTGATTAAAATTCACTATTTAAAACCTTTTGACAGAAATTTTGCAAAATTGGCTGCAAAAGTGGCTGCAAAACTATACGTTTTCATAAAAACTGAATCACGTAACTGACCCAACAGGTTTACGATGGCCTCTGGCCAATGTACTTGACAGTGTATGCTTTACACTTACTGAAGATTTTGCCGCAGATTGGGCTTGTTGTGGAACTGTTTTGGCTTTTTGCCGAAGCTTTAATTTTTCACTAAAAAAAATGCACACAACCACGTTCAGTGCTTTGTTGATTTAATACAGATACTGAATGTATTTATGGAAACAAATGCGTCATTGTGAAAAGACACTGAAATGCAGATTAATAGTTGTTGGCAAAGTTCCGTTTTAGGCAAAAAAGTTTGTGTCTGGCTCCCCATGTATGGAATGACATGTGTAACTTTAGGCTCAAAATTTTCTTCTGGCATTTACTGAAAAATACAGCGCAAGATTTAGAGTCCAATGAAAGGCATGTATAGTGTGCGTTGAAATTAACGGATTTCAGTAAAACAAATTTTGCAAATAAATTTACATATTGCTCAGCATAGTTGTCTGATGATAAATTTATTAAATTAAGATACTTTATTTAATAATTTAAAATAATTTATTGCCGTGGGTGAGCAAAGGCGAACCATTCTTACCTAATGTTCGCTTATGTTCGCTTAAAGAATTGGGCTTGGTGAGACTGCTGCGCCGAGAATAAAACCAAATAGTCGTGCTCCTTGTATGTACTCATTCGTGAATATATTTTAAAATGCAGTGTGGACACGTATTGTGTTAGCATATGTTCGTTACCTTTTAACCATACTTCCATAATACTGCACGAATCACCAAGTGAAAATTAAAAAATGTTTCCAGCAAAAAACTTGGTGAAAACTTTCGTGGATTTAACCCGTCTGATTTGGGTATAAATCAAAACCAGCTCTTTGCTCAGCAAAGTGGGTTGGCTTTTTGTTTCCTGCTGCGTCTCAGCACCTTAATTTTTTATATTGCGTTTAAGGTAGTAGTTACGTTTTCGACAGTTTTTTATAACTTGCTATAACTTTTGATTGACTCAATAAAACTAGCGGCTGTCTGTTTTCACGTTGAAGAACTTGACTAAAACTACACTTATGCACATTATTTAGCTTAAACCTGTAACAAGCTTGTCAGCAGACACTGTTAAAGTAGTCGAATTTCGTGATTTTTTGCATTTTTCATGTTTTGCTTGTAAAATTGAAAGTTTAATACCAACTGATTTCATTCTTTGCACCAACATAGACAACAACAGGGTGGACTTTAATACTAAATTTGGTGCATTTATATGATGCAGAAAAGAAGTTATGGACCTTCAAATTTGATTTTTTTCGAATTTTGGAAAATATACAAAATTTTAATTTTGATTAATTTTAATTTTTAAATTTTTTAAAAATGCTACTGGGTTTACCGAAATAGGGACACCTTTCTTTACCGGATCAAATGGACAGGACAACTAGGTTATGTAGTTATCAGTTTCATACTGTTCATATTAAGCCCGGTTCGTACTTGTCATCAGGGACATAGGGATGGGATAAAGACAATTTTCGATTAGATAGTTTAAAGCAATGTGCATCCGAAGTTTTTGGCTTCGTAGTTTTCTTGGAGTTGTTTAAGGACAAAAAATAGGGATAAGCATAAGGCAGAGTATGCACCGGGTTTACCTAAACGAATTGGGGGCATGGTTTTAGTCCGAATTCGTTCCTCGCTATAACTGGACTAACACTGGCCTGTATCAAAATAGAATAGCTCGAAAACATAATAACTCCAGATTAGCTGATCTCAATTAACCCCAAAGACTGATTTGATTTGTCTTCACTGTCTTCTCCATAATGAGTACCCATTAGGTAAATCCCATCATACAACGAATTATAATTTTTCAATATCTTATGATGGTGAGCGCTGAAGCACTCGAGAACAGCAAGAGAATAAGATTGGTGCAAACGGCCGTAAAAATATTACCTTGCACACTTAACATCGGCGTGCCATATGAAGACTAAATCCCTTGAAAGCCGTTTTTGGAATCTTTCGGAAGAACATCTCTGGGAAGGAAGCCTGCCCCTTTTAGGGGCAACTTGTTTCTTTCGTAATGAGATCGCGTTTTTTTCTGTCTCCGGGTCCAGCAATTTTTAGTCAGACTCTTTAGTCAGATTTTTAGTAATAATGTTAATATTAAGGAGAAATACAAACTAATTTTCTAACATCAACTGTTAATGGTTTTTTAATGGCTTGTTAAATTTATTGCTGTCATTGGCATGAAAAGACGTAAAATTTACAAAAGTCACTTTTTGAGAAAAGATTAAAAAAGTTTACCTATACAATTTCCTAGGGAACCTTAAATTCGGCAACCCGTTGTTGCTTTTGGACTAAGGTAAAAATGCTGGACCATCAAACCAAAAGAAACACGTGATTTCATTACGAAAAGAACGAACTGCAAGCATTAACAGTACGATTATAAAAATCGGTCACAAAAATCACAATGTTTTGCCCGGGGTTCAGCAATTTCTAACGCCTATTTCAATATAGTCGCAGGCTCACAATTGTGACAAATTTAGTTGCAAACTCAGGTGAGTTACTACCTAATGAAAAAGAATGTCATTTCATTTCGAATTACCTGATTTGGCATTAAAAATGTCACAATAAATTGTGGGCCTGTGAGTTTTATTAAAATTGGTTCTTTTCAGACTCTCGTTTTAACTTGATATCGAAATATTGATTAAAGCTGTTGATGCTAATTTATTAAGCTCATGTTTATGTGATTAATCAAACTTAAATTTATTATTTATTATTTACTTATATATTTAGACCACTATTCTTTAAACAATGTCCGAAGAAATATCAGTTCCAAAACCAAGAAACTGTTTTGTTTGTTGGAGCCACGACGGGCATTGGCAAAGAAAGTGCTAAATTATTGACACAGAAAGGTATTTTTGCCAGACTTTATGATCAAAATTTAAATGTAAAGCTGTGATAAGATTTCTATTAAGACTGCACTATTACAATAGAGCGATTGTTATTACAGCTTCTTTTAAGTCGCCGTTGGTGTAATGGTATCATGCAAGATTCCCATTCTTGCCAGCCGGGTTCGATTCCCGGGCAGCGAAATGTTTGTTTCATGTTTATTTGTGTATTATTTTTTCATTTGGGGGCTATTACGTTACAGGATAAAACTAATTAATTTTAGGTCAAACGGATAAATTAGACTGTTCGAAAACTAGGTATGCTTTTAATTTTGTTTCAAAACCTCACAATTAACGCCCCAATTTGGGGCGTTGATTTTTAACCCTTTCATGCCCAGAGGATCATACGAGATGCCACATGATGAACTACCACATCTGGGGCTATGCAACTTGAGTAGTCTATTCTAGTGACAGGATCTTTGAACTGTTTTTATAAAGAATTGTATTTGGCAGGCAATTTTCAGTCTTACTGTGACACAGCCAAGCCTATGCTTAATTAAGCAATGTGCAAATTTGATTTTTTTCATCGCAAAAGTTTTATTTTCTTTAGGGCCACATTATGAAATTCTAAGGCAACTTGTTTGTGCATCAGATGCAGCGGATAATGTAGTTTATTTCTAGCATTCAACTATGGCAAGCGCCCGGTTGCTGTGCTGATACTCTAGGGTGAGGTATGTACGTATTATGCCTGAGCGATGGCGCAAAATTTTCACAAACTTTCAACTTTAATACTAGACCCTTAATCGACTGAATACTTTTTATACACAATTTTTTTTGGCTGGCGGTTTCGCGATCTCTCTACAACGCACATAGCTCGAACAATATGCGAAAAAATACCGTATTACCTCGAATAAAGCCCCAGCCTTGAATAAAGTACATACGTAGCATTTGAGCTTCATGACACCTGTTGGATATTAGAAGAAACCAAAAAGTTGAGAAACGACCCCTTTGATACCCATACAAAAAATAAAACCCTATCCTTGAATACAGCTCCAGGTAAGCTTTTCACGAAACAATAAAGCCCCAACCTTGAATAAAGCACCAACCTTGAATAAAGCCCCAGGTAAGCGTTTCACGAAACAATAAAACCCCAGGGGCTTTATTCGAGACATGTAATATGGTAGAAGGTGTCAGAATGAGGCCGTCTAGATAGTGATACTTTGTGCATTAAAGGGTTAAGTCGGACTAAACCGACTTAACTTTCCTGCTAATGTTAAGCGTGCTTCGCGTGCATGTTAAATCAGTTTAGTTCAATTTAGTTCAGAAATAAGTGCTGACTATTTTATTAATTTTTTAACTTATTTTAACTATTTTAGTCCGTTTAACTTTATTTGTTTGTCCTAATTTTCGGATTAAAATAAGTCCAGACCGTTTAACTTGTAACAGAATCGGCCGTTAAAAAAGGTCAGTTTTCATACTGACCAAAACCTAACCTAACCAAAACTGATCCAATTTTTTATTTGAAAAGGGTATAAGTACAGCTTGCTTGCGAAAAAAATTAGACCAAACGATTTTGTCAATGCTTAGAAATAGCTGACCAAAATTTGTTTTCGTCCCTGTCCGTACGTTCTTAAGGACAAGCATGAACCGGATAGGGTCTTTTCTGTTATTTCACCGCCATTCCGGAATTTGGAATTTACTGAGCCGATGTGAATAATTTTTGCACCAATGCACTCCTCTTGACCTCAAGATCTTAAAAAAGCTCATCTTTAAAATTTTTAGAGTTTTTAAGAATTTGGAAGATTTCAAATTTTTGAAAATTTTAAAAATTTTAGCAATCAAAACTCAAAAAACGTGTCTAGAACACTTTTCGTGTCTCAAGAAATGAAAAAAAAATTTCGCATTATGTATGAAAAAATTTGAATTTGAAGTCCTGAGGTCAAGAGCAGTCCATTGGGGCAAAAATTATTCAAATCGGCTCAGTGAATTTCAAATTCCGGAGTGAGGCGGGAATAACGGAGAAGACCCTCGGAAAAAAGGCTATAATCTCTCTGTTACAGGAGCCAAAGTAATATGGACGGGTCGTCAAACGCATTTGGCCCAAGAAGCCATGGACGAAATTAAATGGGTACCAGGGTGTGGGCCGAGGGGCCGGGTCATGTACCTCGACTTGGCATCAATGGAAAATATACGAGAATTTGCTAAGAAGTATTGTGAAGGTAGAAAGGGCAAAACATATATATATATATATATATATATATATATATATATATATATATATATATATATATATATATATATATATATATATATATATATATATATATATATACCCCCCCCAATATATATATATATATATATATAGTTATATAATTTTATATATATATATATATATGTAGTTATTAATTTTATCATTATTAATTTTATCATCTTATTATATGAATGTTTTTGCATGCAGAAGGAGGAGACCACCCAGGTCGAAAATCATGGTTCTCCAGTTGAACTTATTTTCACATTGGTTACACCCCTAAGTTACCTATAGCTCAGATAAATAGGGTAAAAGATAACTAAGGGCCAATTCCTAAAATGGACTTAACGGATTAGACTTAATTAAATCTGGAATTTATGAATTGGATTTCGGATTATTTTATTTACTTATTTTAGTCCGACCCAATTCCTAAAATACCATGCACGCTTAAACATGCACTTTTGATTTTTTTGTTACTTCTAGAGAAGGAACCTTTGTTATTGGTTTTTGTTCCGATAACAGGAATCCTTCGAAAACATTAAGGCCTCGCCTATGATTAGTGTGTGTTTCTAGCGATCAAACATCTGCTGCTGTTTTTGCCGCATGGGGGGTGCCGATTGAATTTGAATTATTTCGCAACAGAAAATTTGTGCTGAAGGGTCGTTTTCGATCAGTTTATCACCTGAAAATAAACAAAAATAAACTAGCTTATTTTGACAAATCTTTTCATCTTAACATATTTGTTTTGAATATGCATTAATTTTCTGCAGTCGTGCACCCCCCGTCTTTCCCAGCGCTGTGTAGGCTATTGTCTGCCGATGTGGGCCAGAGACTCTGGTACTGTTACCTGTTGTCTGGGTGTCCCGTCGACGGTTCAGTACACCGTTTGAGCCCTGCATTTTTTTCCGCTGTCTCAGATTTTAACTTTTTCCATGAGTGCCTTCACTGCGCGATTAGGATTGTACCCCATTGTGTTCGCTCCGGGGCTAGCAACTGTTTAAAGTTTTTTAAATTTACCCAATCTGAATTAATATTCAACCCGACCCGTGCCGACTCTTCTAGACTTTTTGCGAAGCTTCCATAAAATACTTATTTTTTTGAAGTTTTTGATACCTACATAGATTATACATGCTTTGAGAAGCATGAAGTTAGGTAATTCTGGAGAAAAAGCAGAATTAAAGCGTTTGGAACAGTTGGTTAAGAATAGTACAAAATAGTACCAACAGTAAATATTCAGTACACAATGAACCTACCCACATTACCCGAGGAGTCAGAAAATTTCAACTCAACCCCACACAAGGTCAAACCAAGACCAACCCAATGCGAACTCTAGAACTTGGTTCTGGCTTGCTCTTTTACATTCGGATTTATTCATATGTACCAATTGAGCCAACCTAGGTAGGCACTCATAGCCTGACCTAACCGAGCCGACCTTAACCGGGCAGTTCGTGCTTTCGTAGGTTTGTGCTATCTACGGCTGAACCCCCTTCGGTTTCTGGCCGACACTAGACTTTACTAGCCACACGAACTACCTAAGAGGCTAAGTAGAAGTACCCGCAATTTAGGAGTGTACAGATAAAGTACCTATTACATACTGTTTCCTAAGTAAAAACTTTTAAATTTTTAAATTACATATGTGTTGTTTATTGCTTAGGCACAGTTGTTCACAAGGCAGTACTTATACCGGAATTTAATTCAAAATTTTACGTAAATATAAATACTCAATATTCGATGCCTACCTGATTTGAAAGTTGAAAGTAAAATTTAAATTAACGAGTTTATTTCCCATTTCCTATGTTTATCCATAGAATTTCCCACGGTGACACATGTGTATTCCAGTGTCTCATGGCGGCCCGTGGGGCGACATCGTGTGACACAGCTACCCCATAGAGCGCCCTACAACGAATCTCTACGCTTCTTTTTTCTCATCGTGTGAAACAGGCTTAAGGCACCAGCAGATTCTTGCTAAACGCAGTCTAAGGGCAACGTTCTAACCTACGTAATACGTGTAGAATTTTTCGTTACGATGTTCTAAATTACTGAAATAGAACGCCACAGACTGGTTATAACGCAGGACTGCATTTATGCAATCCACCGCAGTCTCCAACCAACAGC
>JASANF010001253.1:0-19536 GCA_030248245.1 Trissonchulus sp. WLG1_4 | reverse complement strand
GCTTTCTATTATGTACTCTTGGTATTATGTAACGATAATAAGTAATCCCGTATGATCTAGTTAATAATTTTCCTTTATGGATTTTATGTTGGTAATTTACACTGCTTTTCTCTGTTTTCATAAATAAACCTTCAAACCTTCATAATGGAAAGAGTAGAACACTTTTTTTATTGGCCAGCTTAGCATTGAGGTAGATCCTAGTAGCAGCCACAAAAGGCCCCACGTGGAACCGTTTCTGATTTGGTACTAGAGTCGACCCCAAATGGGAACGTTCTGATTTACCTAGTCGCTGGTCAATGGGAAAAGTGTCATATCATACTCCTCCCATTATGTACTCATGGAACTACTAATATAAGCATAAAAATGTTAAGTTATTCACAGGTTCACTGATCGATCAATATTTGAATATGGTAGAGATGTTTACAAATTCTCGAGATAAATAATTCTTCTAGCCCCTAGCGCAGTATTATTATGGTACGTAAATACACTAAACTCCTATATTCACCTAATAACACTAAATCTTCCCCGTCTCAACCATGAAACTCCCTAATTTTTTCAAAGCACATTTATAATGAGCTATTGTGCTAGACAGGTAATTTCGCTCATCAGTTGTAATTGAAATTGAAAACATACGAACAGTTAACAATTTGGAAACGAAATAAAATTACACACTAAACAAGTAAAACACCGTACAGGACACAGAAAGCACAATATTTCGACAAACAACAGCGAAAATCTTCCAACACACATTCCAACAAAGGAAAATTATTAAATAATAATAAAACACAGAAGGTTGCCCTAAACACGGACTATTTTATTGTCGATACGTACCGAACCCGCTCAAGTACCAAAATAAATCTTCAGCCCAGCATTCATAGAAAGGCACTGCAACAATGCAGAGATTATGCAATTTTTTTGAAAAATACAAGCTATGGATGTTTTAGATTTTTTAGCTTTTGAATTCTGATAATTATATTTCCATTTAATGTATTAATATATTATTTTGTACACAGACATGTCCATGTTTTAGTATTTTTAGTGCTTTGTTATCAAGTATTATATCATTTTCTGAGCTGGAGGTAACAAAAGGAGTTAAAACTTTTCGTTGACAGAATTTTTACATCCGCGTAGCCACGTGAAATTTTTTCCAACTTCAACAGTATTTCATACGGTAACGTATTAAACGTTATTTGTAACAGTTTTTAATAATCCATGAATGGACTTTATTTAGTTTCGTTTTTATTTAGTTATATAAAAAAATTAATGAATTGAAACGCTACATAAGATTTTCGCTGTTGTCTCTCAAAAACATGCATTAATAATAATAAATCGATCCCACTTCCCACCACAAAATAAAAAAAAACATAGGCATGTTTTCAGCAGAACAGACAAAAGATACGTCCCTCTTGATCGACCAAAACACTTAAAATTATGCGAAACCTTTTAGAACATAACCCACTTTTCTCACGTTTTCGTAAATTAAACCCCGGATATTCTATTTGGAGAGGAGGCGTCTCATACTCAAAGACGACCACTGATAACATAACAGAAATCGTTAATTTTCTAGTGGGAAATGGTCTCAGACAAAGTCATGGTAACTCATCAGTATCAGCAAGATCACATAATAGCGTCTCACTCTCTATAATAGAAGACTCTTCTATAGAGAATGAGACGCTATTATGTACTCTTGCTATCAGTCTTGTCAGCATGTGCAACTTACTTGCATAATGTGGGACATTAGGAGCAGTGTGGAAAAGTCTAAAAGTAAAACAATCAGTATTGCACTGAGAGTATTTCATCCGTCTGAACGTTGCAAATTTTTACACTTTGTTAAACCATACTTAACGCTACAAACCAATAAGGTGGTCTCAGTACATTTCGCACTTGTTCAGAATATCAATGAGTTCTGTAAAATAGTTCAATATGTATCAGTAATGCCTACCTGATTAACATAACACGAAAAAATTGAAAATAGCATCTACGATAAGCGAGACCTTAGGGTGACTATACTATTAATTAGACTTGAAATTTAACTCGAATAACTTCTTGCAATAGGCGCAGCGAAAATTACTAAGCTATTACGCAATCCAAAAAACTCCAAAAATGACAACTTTAATCTAAAAAATTCAAAGAGTAACGTTCCAAGCAAGCCTCATAAAGCATACCTGTGAATCCCATGGCCACAATAGGTTCGCACCACCGAGTATCCGTGTGGTGTCACGTGTTTCTGTATCACACCACCAATGTCCCGAAACTTCACGCCGGGCTTCACTAAAACAAAAACAATTCTGTAAAAAAACATTATCTTCTCTTTTATGAGCGTAAAAAACAAATATTTTTGCGATTTGTAGGGAACAAACAATAAGTAAGTCTTGAAACTTGATAGCTTGAAGTGAACTCACAAAAGTTCACAAAACTTCAGACCTTTTTCGGTGTAAATCGGTCTTTCGAATAAACAAGTACAGCGTTCGGAAAATAATCTGTACTGCCCGACATTATTCTGAAAGCTAGTCCACTGAGTGAGAGTGGTGACATGAGTTTTGCCAATTAATGCGGTAAACCTGAGAATATAGCGTCCGAATTTCATCCGATTACTGTTTAGTCAAGTCAACACACCTACACTATCACCAAGAGTACACAATAGTGTCTCACTCTATATAGAAGAAGAATGTGACACTCTCCTTCCTGCCTGTGTTATAGCGCATGCTGATGCGCTCGTCGTTTTCAAGCCACATGTTGACATTCTGCGCAACATGTGGCTGGCCAATCAGCGTGTGCATTTTCTGCGTAACACACTTTAGCATATAATCGCTGATGCGTTGATAAGCCAAGGAGCATGTCTCACTCTTCTTCTATAGAGAGTGAGACACTATTATGTACTCTTGCTATCACCCTTTCACAGGATGTAAAAAAGCTAAAGGACACTGGCACAGCTCTGACCGATCGCAATGGCCTCCATGAGACTTTCATGCGTGACTTTCACCAGATCCTTGTGCTTCTGGTCTACGTCGCCGACAAAAAAGGTTTCATTCAGGTCACCGTGGAAGCCCCGATGATAGACTGTGATGTCCACTGCAAATTAAAAAAATCAGAAATATCAATTATTTAAATTAAATTAGCAAGAGTACAATACGATAGTGTCTTACTGGTACAGGAAAAATTGAAAGAATCTAAGTCAACATCTATGTGCGCTCTATCATAGTAAGCTGCTTAAAGAAGTGTCTCATTCGACTTTTGAAAGGATCAAACCACGTCTAACCAACATACACTACTCGCTAGTGTTTGTGACCGGCCGGAATTTTCGGCCGGCCGGCCTGATGGTCGCCGGCCGGCTCTGGCAGGCCGAAAAAAGCCGGCGCCGGCCGGCTGGGAAAAGCCGGCCGGCCGGTCAAAATCGGCCGGCCGGCCGGCCGGCCGGTTAAAAACGGCCGCCGGTTAAAACAGATTCAACCAACTGGCAAAATTAGGCCGGCATAACAATCCGGCAGGCTAAATTTATGCCAAAATGACACTCTGGACAGGTTTTATCCAAAAATTTGGCCGCTCCGGCCGGCCGGCCGGTTTTCACGGGCCGGCCGGCCGGCTTTTACCGGCCGACCGGCCAGTCGAAGTTCTTCGCCGGCCGGCTTTCGCGGTCGGTCACAAATACTACTACTCGCGTAGAAATAAAGCGGACTATAAATAAAAAACTTCATAACCGTTTTATTTAGATGCATAATGCACAACAGGGCCGTAGCCAGAGGGGGATGGAGGGCCCTCCCCCCCAAATTTATTTTCGACTGAAGATGTACAAAAGGGTCCCCCTTTTGGTTTTCATAGTCCGGCCGGAAAAAATTTCCGATACGTCTCCAATTGACTAAACTTGGCCTGAAAATCAAAACTGTCAGAAACTTGTTCCTAGCTAGCTACGCCACTGATGCACAATACAATCAGAATTCAGTGGGCTGCACCTATCAAGAACACATTCCGAACTATATGCTTCTATATACGAGAAACTGACAACAATATGCCAATCACTAAAGAATATTAACTCCACCCACCTTGATCGTTTGCACACGTATATACGTATTCTAACAAAAATTCTTACCATTTAACAGATCTCCATCTTCCAATGGCCTAAGATCCGGTATACCATGGCAGATGACTTCATTGACAGATCTACAAAATATACTTCCTATCTTTTTTACAATATAATATAAACATGAAAAAATGAGTAACAGAAAAATTAGCAAGAGTTTCACAGAATGGGCTGGTTTATTGACGAACAGCCAGGTGACCGTACGGGTGGCGGCTGACCAATTTTTTTTTTGGGGGGGGGGGGGGTGTGCCACCGGAGGTGTGGGGGGGGGGGCATATTTTTAGGCCAAATTTTATGGGGGGGGGCAGCCCCCTCCATGGATGGGGAGGGGCGGCGACCAAAATGGGGGGGCGCACCAAATTGACGATAAAACACTATTTTAGGTGAAAAAATGGGTCTTATGCTTTAAATGTTACGCTTATATGTGTTATAATAGCTACACTGTTACCAAGTTTAACAAAAAAGGACCAGAAAACCCCAGCAAGGCGACATCGCTAGTGCTAAAAAGTCGCAAAAACGTCCTTTCGGAAAAAAATTTCAGGCTATGGGGGGGCACCTCATCTGAAATGGGGGGGACGCCCCCCCAGCCTTATATGCCGCCCCCGCCCCCGCCGCCCCCAGCACTATAAATATGCCAGGGGGGGGTGCGGAGCAACAAACTCTCCCTCCCACGCCCATGTATGTACTGTCATGAGGTTGTAATGCAATGGTCAGAAAAGTTTGAGGGTTTATTTTTAGCTTAATTTGGGTCATGTCTGTCACTGTGGGTTTGTAGCTTTTCAGTCCAGTTGCCTATTAGTATCATATAGCCTAAGGGCTTCTGTGGCACTGAATCTATTAAAGCAAATTCAATATAATATACTCGTAAAATTATTACTTCTTGACTGTAACTAATTAATAATGTCATTTTAATGTTCCATAGGCGAATTATGGGGGGGGGAGGGGCGGTAGAATAAGTACTTACGTGCAACATGATTTAGGAAATCCGTAGTAATTTAAGGGGGAAGGATAGCACTCTTTCTCAACGCAGGCCTGAAAAGTATAGACAGTGCTTGCAAAAACATAACAATGTCGATAAAAAACACAAAAAATAGATTATCTCAGAGAGATAACAGTAGCTATGTTGGCTGAACTGAAACAGAGTTGACAGGATATTCTTCCATCTGAAATCGGGTCAGGTTGCATGAGTATTGAAAAGGTAATGGAAAGAAAAAACAAACTGTGTGCTTTCTAATAAAGTTTGGTCGACACTTTCAGCAGAATCTCGAATACACTATAACCATGTAGCCACCTCATAACCATATAACCATAATATAAGCCCGCAACCACACATGTAAGTATAAAGTCTGTGTCCTGAAATAAACAACTCAGACATCTTAAACATGCAGAAATCAGAAAATACAAAAAAGTCAAGAAGGAACAAAATTCAATTATTTAGAAAAATTACTTCATGCACTAATCGATCAATTTCATCTGTCGTTACACCGACTGCGGTAGCCTCAGCTGCCACGTCCAATACTTCACGGGCTAGCTAAAAGTGAAAAATATATAAACGAAAAATATACTAGTAAGGAAAAATGCCCTTGTCGGGCGGCACCCTGGGCAGAATAGGTTACTGTCTGTCTAAAGCGGAAAAATACTTAGGCTGAGCTTGTAAAAGCATTGGTACAAGACTTTATTAACGAGAATATGCAATTCGTGTGAGCTCGTCAAAGTAGGTGGACTAGGTATACCTGTTGAGAATAGGAATATGATCTTCGTAGGGCAGACACTGTTTTCCGCACGATATATTCGTTTTTTTACAGCATTATTAACTATTTTAATTTCATAAAACAACAACATTGCGTTTTTATAGCTAAAATAACGTGACGCTACAATATACTAGATACCAACCTACTACTAAAACACCAAAAAATGCAAGCCATCCCTGCATTGTGCAATGCAATGTGTAAATTAATGTATATATAATTTATCAACAAGCTTTTGGAATTGGGAGATATGACTGGAAACCTGACACTGAAATTAATGCAATGTTTTTATAAAAAATTAAAACTAACCAAACTAAAATTTGAATTATAGCAGCCTCAAAATATGATCACAAGTCTCCCGTCGTTATCAGCCCAAGCTCTAACGCGTTAAAACTTTAACCTAAACTCTAAACTAGGGATGGAAGTCTCGGTTTTTTTTCCGAGACCGAGACCGAGACCGAGACCACGAAACCGAGACTACCGAGACCGAGACCAAAATCCGAGACCGCCAAAACCGAGACTTTGGGTCAATTTTTGCCATTTTTTCACCTATTGGTTTGATGACTTTTTACAAGTTTTTAGGTAAACTTACAAGACCATGGTCAGACACCTTATGTATATATAAATTAACAGCGACATCACGGCAATGTTGGTTACGTTCCTGGTTCTTTCCTCCTTTTGTGTGTTTGTGGGGCCGTGTCTACTTAAATACTGTGAAATTTTGACCTTTGTCCCAAAGCAGACGCAATTTGTCCTTGTTCGCGCCAGAAAATAGCAATTTCAGACACTGTTTGGCTGAATTTAGTTAAAAATCGCTCAGCTTTTATTGGAATTACCAATGTTCTGCTAAAATATACACCCAAGATAAAAAGGGTTTTTAGCTCAAAAATTAGACGTGCGCGCCGTGACGCTCTTTCATTCTTTGCCTCCGGCGTGACACCCCTTTGAATTGTGCCCCCTCAATCCCCTGGGACTCAATTTTAGTTGGGAGTAGAGTCTTCCTTTCTCATCTACCGAACTACATAGTTCTGACTAGTGCGTCTAGTTGAACTTTCACAGATTTATTTTTGATTTTTTGCTAAACTCATACTAATTGGAAATTACAGTTAAGTATGTGAAGCCACCGATTGGCATAACAAAGTTGACCAGCCAAACACTAAAGATTAAAGAATAAAATATAATAATAATCACAGTTCACACAGACAGACTTGAAAGAAAATATTGAAACCTAATCATAAACATACATTTTTGTGGTGTGCACTGTGTTTACTGATAAACTAAACAACCACGGTAAAGCTGTTTCCGGAAAAAAATCGACAGAATCTCACTGTTTGATGTGAAATTTTGGTGAAATGAAAACTTCCGAAAATAATTTTCTGCCAGAAATATAAACCAAAGGGGGGACCACAGGAAAATTTTTCACAGATTTGAAAAACCGAGACCGGGTACAAACCGAGACTTTTCGACTACCGAGACCGAGACCGAGACCGAGACTGGGCTAGTCTCGGGTTTTGACCGAGACCGAGACCGAGACCGAGACCGAGACCGAGACTTCCATCTCTACTCTAAACATTTGCAAACAGTAGCACAAAACTTTACAACCCACTTTACAGGCAACTCTCATGCCGGCAATCTCTTCGTCGTCTAACACTTTGATTGATCCGGCTGCTTTGGCATTTTTTTCCTCCCAGGAATTCCCTACAAAAAAAATACTCATCGTGGAGACGCCAGCAAGCACTGCTATTTATGCTATTATAATAATCTTCGTAATAATTCTTCGCCACCACAAATGGACGAGAGAGACTGCCCCCCCCCCCGAAATATATAGTCGATATTTTAAGACCCCCTACCCATAAAATTCCAAAGCTGCACATTAACGATCTGGACATCTCTTGTATGACTTCAAATTTACCAAGAGTTGCAATATTATTCTCATCATGTCACTAATAAGATCAAACTCTGACAGAGTAAACAACAAGTTGCGATAATGTGCTGTGAAATTTAGAATAGTGTATTGGATTATTTACTAAATAATATTTCGCAAGTGCAAGATATCTGAATTAGTCCATAAATATAGCTGTTCGAATCAACACTACGTATTAGCAACCACATTCATAGAAACGCACCTTGGGGATCATCAGCATAATCTGGTCTTTGAATATGGCTCGGCACCTTGCGCTTTTGAGACTAAACATGTCATAAAACAACGCCAATTAATATATTATTAAAAATTGGTGAACCACTAGTAAATGCGAATAAATTGATTTGATTTTGTCAAGGGGCGTACGTAGCCAGGGAGGGATGGGGAATTCCCAAATTTTCCAACTTAAAATTTACACAAGCGTTTTTCCTTTGATTATTATGGTGCGTTTGGGAAGAATTTTTCCGATACTTCTCTAATTGACCAAATATTGCTAAAAATCAAATTTTCTCCGGTTTTTTAAGGTAGCGCTCAGCACCAAAACTCATGTTTGGCGCTCGGCTCATGCTATAAGTAGCAATACCACTTTATTTGTACATCAAAGAGACATCACAAAAACCTATTTACATTACAGTTCAGAACTTTAATGTAAATTTGTCAAAATTTATGACCATGTCGAATTTCCTATTCACACCAATTTTGTTTTTGACCTAACTCAGCGAAAGTTCAACCGATTTTGACGATCTTAGTATCAATAGAAAGATCTTTCAAAAATCTAGACGTGATTGATCTTTGATTTTTCATTTCTGTTTTTGATTTTGCAAAAAATCGATTTTTCAAAAATCAACTGTTTTTGAGTGACTATAAAAAGTGCTGCGAGCCAACATTTGAAAATCGAAAAAGTTTCACGTCTGCATTTATATATAATATTATTCTTTCTTTCATTGTGCAAAGTTTCAACTCGATCGCAATCGGCAGCTGGGACCCAGGTCCAAAAAAAAGTAGTCGATTTCGCTACGCAAAAATGTGAGGTTTGCCCACACGTTTCACTTTTTCAAAAATTAGACCTTTCCTAGGACTGCATATTTCCGTTGAAAAAATTACCAAAAGCCATACTCATTTTTTTAAGAAATTAAATAAAAAATTTGACATTTCTGAAGATTTATCAGCTTTGTAGGATTTTCATTTTTGATTTGCTATTTTCACGGCTAAATAACTCAGCAAAGCTTCAACGTATTTTTATGTTTAATACATCAATTTAAAGCTAAGAAACCGCATATTTCAGTGAAATGAGTAATCATTTTATATGAAAACAAAGAAATTTTTGCTACGGCTACAAAATTGTCCAAAAAATTTTAAAATTTTTTTTATCACTATATGCACATCAAATGAAAGTTCTTGTCATTTTGAACAACTTTCTTCCAAGACATTATGGTCAAAAATGTCGCTGAAAAAAATTAAACGCCAAAGTTGGTTCCCCTGAGCGCCACCTTAAGGGGAATGCCGATTCAGGCCATTGCAACTCTGCAACTGCAAATTAATGTGACCCTTGCAGCAAGGTTTTTTTTGCGGACCACAGTGCGGACATCCGCAATTTTTTGAGTCGTCCGCAATTTTTTTCAGCCGTCCGCAATGCGTCCGCATCCCGAAACTCCTCAAGAGAAAAAATTTTTCCTGTGGTCCCCCCTTGGTTTTTCTCACTCCCAGAAAAAATTTTCCGGCACGTCCCTAACTGACCCAATTTACACTATAATTTCAAAAATTTTTCTTCAAGGGCTGTGCCTTCTAATCCATCACAACTATATATTATGTACAAGTATATATATAACATGGCTTTTGTCTGCTGTGGCGTATTAATGAAGTTTAATGCTGATAATTATTATTTGTAAATGAAGGTAAAGTAAACAATTCGTCGCTTTTCGGGGTAGTCCAAACGGGAACCAAACTTGGTAACCAAAAATGCCTTTTGGCCACAAAACCGTGCTTTAGTGTAAAAATTAGCTACTATGTGATAATGTCGGCCTAAATTTAGGAAGAAATCGCATGAAGTTGATGGAAATTGCCGACATGCCTGTGATAAGCTCAGAATGCACTGTTTTAAATTCAAAATCAAAAAATTGAAGCCGAAGCTCCCAGAACCCTGGGGCTTGCTGGCTTACTCCTTTCGCCAAAGCCTATACACGTGTTCATCGTATATCAGTATATACATTATGCTGTATTTGATTTCCTAACACACTAAACACAATTGAGATACGTCTCCAATTGAGTATTGACCAAATTCGACATAAAAATCAAAAGTTTCTTGAAATTTTTTTCGTGTGGGCAGCCGCCCCAGACCCCTGCAACTATGTGTCTTACTCTTGCTTGTTATCATCTTTTATCAAAGCCTATGCATGTATATGCGAGCAAAGGCGTAGCCAGGGGGGGTGTAATTAACCCCGCCCCGAAATTTTTTCCGACTGAAATTGTACACAAGGGTCACCCCTTCGGTTTTTATGGTTCGGCCTGAATTTCCGATACGTCTCCCATTGACCAAATTTGGCCTAAAAATCAAAATTTTCCCAATTTATACTTCTGGGGGCGGCAGTCTTGCGTTTTTTAACCCAAATTTAAGTGTAAAAATTGCTAAAAAGTGCATTTTTACTCATTACAAAAACACCGAGAAGTCGTTCCCCCAGCATTTTTTCTGTAGCCGTATTCTCAAAATTACCTGCAGGTAAAGTTATTCTAACTTTACCCACAGGTAAGGTGAAGGTAAAGTCGTATTCTCAAATAATGACTAAAGCCAATGTGATAGCTAAGGCTACCTTTTAACATTTTAGCTGTTTGTGTAGTAAAAATAACATTTTTTGTGAATTGCGCGGTTGGTATATATTGTCAAAAATCTCTTTAAAATTATAAAATTATCTAGCTTCTGAACCCTCGCCGGCCCGCCCATTTTGTAATTTTAGTGTTCTGAGCTCCAGTTTACTTTATATGCCACTCTGGTCAAAAAATACCATTGTTATTTAATGAAATTTGCTAATATGTGTAGAATTTTGCGATATAATTGTAATTAAGCACATTTTAAGACATGCTCAAAAATCGAAAAGTCATGCCCACCCCCAAAAAAATTTCCTGGCTACGCCATTGTTGTTGAGAATGAAATATATAGTGCACAAATAGAAATCCTAACATAGATGCATGAATTTTGCCGACTGTTGGCAGAACAATTTATCCGTCCGCAAAAAAATTTGGCCGTCCGCACTTCGGATTTAAAAAAACCCTGCCTTGCAGGCCCGCCAAACATATATTATGTTATTTTTAATGTTTTGAGGTCCAGTTTGACATTCAATGCCGCTACGTCAAAAAGATAGCTTTGCTTTTGAACGAAAAAAGATATGTTGATTTTTACATTCAATTTTCAATTAAGTGCAATCTAACACATTTCAAAAAACGAAATAATCATGTGATTGTAAACGACTCTGCGAATATAAAAAATTGAAAAATTACCTGAGGAAACGGTCTGAGTTTGCCAGTGTATTTAAATCCAGGATAAGGATTGTAGTTTTTCACTACATCGTACATTCCATTCTGTTCTGAATCGATTGACACTTCTGCAAAATAAAATTAAAACATTTAAACTAACAAATGATACGTAAAACTTGTGCTTACAGTACACGCTGGGCTCAATAGTGCTCAAGCTCAATGACACAAAAAATTTTAAAACTTTGAAAGTAAAAAACATAATGTGGTATATAAATTTGAAGCAAAAACAACAAAATCAGTAAAAATGTTTTAGGCTTTTATTTTTATACACGTCGGACATGGACTGTTCTTTTCGCAAAAAAGATACTTCGAGCGTGTATTCGATTTGAAGGTTTAATTTTAATTCCCAAGCATGACTCAAATTTCAGTAGTCGACGGGCATGTCCAACGACCTTATCAGAATGAATTTTACTAACTGAATACAACATTGATAGACAAAACACACAGAGACGGTACGGTATGCACTTACTGGCAGCTTTGTGAAGGATCTTGTGATCATTCCAGTATCCTTTAAAACATTCCTACAACAAGAAACTGTATATATATATATATATATATATATATATATATATATATATATATATATATATATATATATATATATATATATATATATATATATATATATATATATATAGTATAAACGTAAACGTATATATTCCCTAGATTTACGGCGACGCTTATTGACATATATATATTAATGGTGATTGGTGACAATCTATGAATTCACTAAAGTAAGAAGCCAAGAAACCAGGTAACATAAGAAATTAAGTTTTGTCCCCTCCTTGGAAAAATAAAAAATAAAAATATTTGCACGCAAAAAGGCAGTATGGCGGCCAGACTCGGGCCCCTCCCTCATCCCAAGACTGCTATGATATATACTGTTACTGATAAGAACTGTCATAATTAGTATTTATTACATAATAATTGGATCTCACAGGAAAATATTTTCAAAAATTGACTGTAAAGTAACGGAAATTTCAAAAACCATATCTTTCTTATTCTTATTTCTTTTTTTATTTCATTTTCATTTCCTCTATATTCCCCAACGATTCGCACTTTCAGCAGCATTTCGGAGCCCGTTTCAGCAATTTTTCTCTCACATTTCTGCAACATTTCCCAACAAAAAATGAGTCCAACTTTCCGCTACGTTTGTAGCTTTTTGGCGAAAACTTTTTTTGTAGTTCGAATTTTGGCAAGTATATAATTTTCTTCGAATAATTGGTAGAGAAAATAGCACAAATAGGAATGCTAACATGTTGCAGAAAGTAATAATCGAAAGGAAATAAGAAGGAAATTAAGAGGAAAAATAACGAAATGGTTTTTTGAAATTTCCTTCACTTTTCAGTCACTGTGCAAAATTTTTTCCTGTGATTTGTCGACTTGGTTTACCTGTGAGCAAAAATGGGATTGCAAAATATTGAGTTTTAGACAAGTAGGACACTGTAGCTTCCCAGGTTTCCCACACCCTGGTGTTTCACATATTTTTGTGTCTCCCATAAATAAATAAACCTGCAACAAATATATAACACATAAACACAGAAAAACCAAAAAGCTGAATTTCGACTAATTTTTAGTGGAAAATAAGGCGTCTAATTTTAGACTGTTTTTTAAATAGGTGAAAGATGAAATTCAGTGGAAATTTAGGCGCATGAATAGTCTAATTCTCGCCTGAATGAAAAAACATGCGTACAACTGAAAGCGCAGCAGAGACAATGAGACATTTCATTAAAATTAATTTTTCTCTCCACAACAAGGTCTGGGAGTGGCAAAGAGAGCCCCCTCAAAAAAGTTTCCGATATATATATATACGTTCCCAATTCATCAAATTTAGCCCAAATATCCAAAAAAATTCTTGGGGGCTGTCACCCCCAGACCCCCAGAACTTTATTTGCCATAGTTCTCATTGTTATTATCTGTCGTAAAGGTTCATGCAAGTGTATATACATGGCTGCATTGTGCCCAGCCTATTGTATAGCAGGCGGGGGAAAAACCCACCCAATTCTTTGGGGGGAAAAAACCCACCCCAGTTCCGGAACTTGGGTATGTGGTATATACAGGTCTAAAAATTTGCCAGCGTATAGTACAGTCCCTGTAAGCAAACGTATATAAGCGGTATCCAAAAAGGGTCTAGCTGGTATTTTTTATGAGTAAAAAATGGGAGCCCCCATTTTTGACCCGACATGGCTCCAAGGGAGGTGCACTTTGGAGTCTCATTTCTCAGCACTAAGAGATGCGAGCTCAAATGTAAAAACACTTTTACATAGGACTACCCTTCCTCTATTCAAAAACCGCAGTGGCAGGTCCCTCCTTCTCTTCTTTCGTACGAGGGGGTGCATGACCGAAATTAGACGGGGTAAAAAAACCCATGTGGGGGAAAAACCCACTTTTTGAAAATGATCTGGTGATGTCGAAAAACCTGGTAGCTGCCCCAAAAGACTCATGAATCATGATAGTGCAAAAAACGTTTATTATTAACACAAATGCGCATACCGATACTTTCTTGATCGAATTCTGGAATACGGGCCTAATAGTCGGACTTTGGCATTTTGAGGTCCATTTGGAGCAGAAAGTAGTATTCTCTGGTACTATTGCCACTTTTTTGTATGTTTTTTTTTCTTTTTTTAAGCTAAGGGGGTTTTTTCTTTTTTTCTTGTCAAGGGGTCATAGTTCAGAAAATGAAATTTGTGGATGGGGGTCCTATTACCAAAAATGCTTCCCTTGAGGTGCTCTACTCCAAAAAATAGGTCCACTATTCCCCCCCCCCCCAAACTGCACTTGATCCCCCTCTTTTTTCGCCAACTCATAGGAAAAATTCAACTGGCCCAAAAATCAAAATTTTCTCTAATTTTTCTGTGTTAATTGATTAATGTCTCAGACAGGGGCGTAGCCACTAGCCATTCACCCCCCCCCCCGAAATTTTTTCCGACTGAAATTTGACACAAGGGTCCCCCCTTTGGCTTTTATGGTCCGGCCGAAAAAAATTTTCTGAAACGCCTGGAATTGACCAAATTTGGCTTAAAAATCAAAAATTTCACCCAATTTTTTGTGGGGGTTGTCGCCCCCAGACCCCTGCAACTCTGTGGCTTAACTATTCATTGTTATATATCTTTCGTCAAACCGATGCATCTCTACACGAGTATAATGCTACATTTACTTGTGTAATATATATATACACTGTCTGATATCACGTTACCATTGCTTTTGTTTTAATTTTTTGTCGGAAAAAATTTCTGATACGTCTCCTGACCAAGATCGGTCTAAAAAATGGAAAAATCGCCAATGCCAAGTGTTTCAAATGCCAAAAAGTGCATTCTAACCCATTACAAAAAATTGTAAAATCAAAATTCTAATAAAATAGTTTCTACTCGGTAACTTCCAGCACTTCAGCACGCTAAAATAATGGCCTCAAACATTTTTACATGAGATTCTCGCTACCCCCCTCCCCCGGTCGTCACCCGAGGTAGGGCCCCCCCTTTGAAAATTTCTGGATCCGCGCCTGGGGGGGCGCACAGGAAAATTATTTCTAGAAAAACCCTAGAAATTTCCTAGATAATTTTGTCTAGAAGTTTCTAGGAAATTTCTAGGATTTATCCAGAAAATATCTAGGGTTTTTCTAGATTCCTCTGTCAACTATCTAGGAAATATCTAGGAAATTTCTGGGAAATTTTTAGAGTTTTTACAGGAAATATCTAGGAAATTTCTAGACTCCAGTGCCACTTTCTAGACTTTTTCTAGGTTTTTTCTAGATTCTATACATAACTTATCTAGCATTTTTCTAGTGTTTTTCTAGGTTGTTTTAAGGCATTGGCTAGGCCTAGCTGGCAGGATTCTCTAGGCTAAGCTGGCAGGATTTTTCCTGAAAATTTCGATTTTTTAGTAACTAAGCCTGAGCCTAAGCCTAAGCCTGAACCTAAGCCTAAGCCTAAGCCTGATACTAAGCCTAAGCCTAAGCTTCATACTAAGCCTAAGCCCTAAGCCTAAGCCCAAGCCTAGATTGAGGCCCAGTTTGAATTTGGTCAAAAATCGGACGCTTCTGGTGAATTTGGCCAATTTTTCGGAAGGAACGGGGTCAACCTGCCTATCTTTTGATTCTAAAAAATTGTAAACATTATTCCGACTCCATTTAAACACGTTGACGTTAAGAACGGGGAAAACACAGGTTTCTGAAAAAAATTGCAGAAACGTCCTTCACCGAGGGTTCAGATTTCGGGGGGTCATATCTCAAAAAATGAAATAGGGGTTCTTGAAGCAAAAATGGGGATCCCAAAAATGCTTCGCCCAAGGTGCTCTACTAAAAAAATAGGTCCATTATTCCCCCCCCCCCCCCAACTGCATTTAACCCGGTTTTTTTAGGATTTGTCTAGGTTTTTTCTAGGAATTTTCTAGGATTTTTCAGGGTTTTTCTGGGGTTTATCTAGAAACTTCTAGGGGTTTTCTAGGGTTTTTCTAGAGTTTTTCTAGGATTTTTCCAGGATTTTTCGGATCAAGTGCAGTTGGGGGGGGGGGGGGAAATAGTGGACCTATTTTTTGGTGTAAAGCACCTTGAGGGAAGCATTTTTTGTAATAGAACCCCTATCCACAAATTTGGATTTTCTGAGCTATGACCCCTTGAAAATTGCATTTTCAGTGTTTTCGGAAGTGAACGTAGGCCAAAGTTCGAAGCCAAAAATGGCTATAATCTTTGTTTTTGGATAGTTTTGAGTGCGTTATAATGTTTTAAGGCATCGTCTAGGCTTAGTTGGCCGGATTCTCTAGGCTAAGCTGGCAGGATTTTTTCTTAAAATTTCGATTTTTTATTGCCTAAGCCTGAGCCTAAGCCTAAGCCTGAACCTAAGCCTAAGCCTAAGCCCCATACTAAGCCTAAGCCCTAAGCCTAAGCCTAAGCCCAAGCCTAAATTAAGGCCAAGTTTGAATTTGGTCAAAAATTGGACGTTTCTGGCGAATTTGGCCAATTTTTTGGCAGGAACCCGGTCAAAGAGCCTTTGTTTTGATTCTAAAAAATTGTAAACAATAATCTGACACCATTTAGTTACGATTAGAACGGAAAAAACAAGGGCTTCGGAAAAAAATTGCGAAAACGTCATGCACTGAGGGTTCAGATTGCGGGGGGTCATATCTCAAAAAATCCAAAAAATGAAATAGGGGTTCTTGAAGCAAAAATGCTTCCCCCAAGGTGCTCTACTCAAAAAAATAGGTCCACTATTTTCCCCCCCCAACTGCATATAACCCGATTTTTCTAGGGTTTTTCTAGGATTTTTCTAGGGTTTCTAGAAAAATGCTAGAAAAACCCTAGAAAAATCCTAGAAAAACCCTAGAAAAATCATAGAAAAATCCTAGAAGAACTCTATAAAAACACTAGAAAAACCCTAGAAAAACCCTAGAAGTTTCTAGATATATATACCCCAGAAAATCCCTAGAAATATCCTAGAAAATTCCTAGAAAAATCCTAGAAAAACCCTAGAAAAATTCTAGAAAAATCCTAGAAGTTTCTGGAACAACCCTAGAAAAACCCTAGAAAAATCCTAGAAAAAGCCTGGAGAAATCCTAGAAAAAATCTAGAAAAACCCTAGAATTAGAAACATCTAGGCATATGCTAGAAAATTCCTAGAAGTCCTGGAAAAACACTAGAAAAACCCTTGAAATTTCTAGATTGGTCTAGAAACTTCTAGGGTTTTTCTGGAAATAATTTTTCTGTGGGATGCGCCTGCGAGTGCGACCCTCTATGCTCTAGGGGGGGGTGCTCAGACCGCAAAGGGGGGGGGGGCTGCAATACACCCAGCCCCCCATAAAGACGCCACTGGCGTGCGTGTGTGTTTTCAAAAACACTCAAATATCAACTCAAGTTTGACTTTGGGCTTAGGCTTAGTCCCAGAGCCCCATTTAAGGTGGTAGTTCCATAATCGCAGTGACCCGTTTTTCTGACAGATCTATACATTACGAGTGAAGAGACTATGATTTCCTTAAACTACACCAAAAAACACCCAGAGCATTTTTTATTTGGTGTAAAATACCATGGTTAAGACTAGCTACCTCGTTGGCTTACTGAACTGTAAGCAAATGGGGTAGCTAGTCTTAACGTGGGATTTTATCAGTGATTAAACGTGATAGTAAATAGTTTTGAGTCTTGTTTCGAAAAATTGTACTGATTTTATTCCTGCTTTACTGTTTGTTCTGAAAAAGAGCTTTGAAAATAGCCTCATGTAAAAAAACTGCGATTCTGGAACTTCCACCTTAAAATGACGGATAATTTTCCGCTTGAGCTAACATAAGACAGTGTACTGTATTACGCTCATATTAGTTTTTACAACATAGCTGCACATTTCTAGTTACGAACTTTAAATGTGTTAAATTTGCGTCTGCATAAATAAAAACTATATAGATTGAGTGAAAAGCAATTACCTTCACAGTTATAATTTTTTGGTATAGTAAATGTATTGTTTCACGAGCTACAGTTTGGCTCGCACTGCGGTGATTATTTCTCACTCGGCTCAGACGACACGACGGAGTTGAAGAGAAATGTTATGCTAAATATTATGTTCGTTTCATGTCATGGTACGGCATTGCCGAGGTTAGTGAAAAATCATCTGCTGCCAGGTTTCATTTTCCCATTGTAAGTTATACTCTGTACTTTCAAGCTTGATTCACATGTTGGTCACAGTGCGCGCCTGTACAAATGCTGAAACGTACGTGGGAAGGGGATGAATGAAGCCTCATCGACATTTTATGTTTGAGGTTTTGAGCCAGAATTTTTTGTTTTACCGAAGTTTGAAGGTAATGTGTGTTGTCAATTTTTTGCCAGGCTCAGTCACTTGTTCTAGTACTGAGGACTACTGAAATGGCAGCAAATTTTTTTTAAAATTGAGGAACTGTCTGCTCCGTAGAGCCTGTCCTAGCATTTCATTTCAGCAAACGTTCTTGATATTTAACTACATTGATGATTGACGATTGACGAAAATAAGTTTAATCTGGTTTGGGTTTGTCTTCGGAGCCATGGGGCGGCCGAATTATATGAAGTGAACTTATGTTAGTGCGAGATTTAGGAATGGCATCGGACTGAAGGAACATACCTAGTCAAATTAAACTGATCAACAGCCTAATTTTAGACCTAACCCATTCCTATAGTAGCACCAATTATCTTTTAGTCCGATCCCCCATTCTTAAACTACCACCGGATTAAATTGCAATCTGGACTAGTCTGACTAAAATTTTGAATTTTAAACTGTATTTAAATGAATCCGTTTTCTCGGTGTTGTTTCAAATCTGGTTAGTGTGGTGCGTTTCAACTGCCTAGTTTTGAACATTAAAAACTGATGTGCCACATGTTTTATATATGTTGAAAAGCGCCACTTTTCTTCTGTATAGGGTTCTGGCATGAACGTCGTGAATTTCAAAGTATTGTACTTCATCACCGCAAATGTGAAGTTGAGTGGCAACTGGCACCTGATAAAAGGAACAAAAACAATTTGGACCTTTTAATTCAACGCTAGCTAGCTTGAAGAAGAGATGAAACAACAGAAACATACTATGCGCTTTGGGCACATTCTTTTACCGGATTAAAGGGTTAATTATAATCGGACTAAACGGTTTAAAAATTAAGCTTAAAAATGCCATTCCAAAACATCCGGATTAAGGGGGTAGTGTCGCGAAAGCAGTCGATTTTGCGTAACTGCAAAACATTTTTAGAAAAAATAAGACATCATTCTTTATATATTTTGAAAATATATGTTGAGGCAAGTATTTTCGCCAAGTTTCATCAAAATTGATGCTGTATACTGTTTGCAGTGAGGTCGCAAAGTCGGAAAAATGACGTTTTAAAAACCTATTCACATTCAATTTTTTCGTCACAATTATCAACTTATTTGTTTAGTTTGTTTACATAGACTAAAAGGACATATGTTGTAGTTTATGCACACAAAATTTAGTGCAAATTGCTTGAGTGGTTGCGGAGTAATACCTGTTTGAACTGTGAAACTGTGCGTAAACAGTGAAGTACTCACAGCAATAATGATAAATTGTGAAAAATTTAGACGCTTATTTTAAAATCAAAAGAAAAACGAACCTTCATTTTTCTTTTTTCTTATTTGTGGCAAAAAACTGTGCGTCGACACTCGACACGTTATGTGTGCTTCACAAGCTGGCCAATCTGATATCTGGCTGAGTTTTTTGAATTTTCATGTCCTTATTGTGTGATGTCTGGCTTACAATCGGTGATTGTTTCAAGATATTGCTAGATATTGGTAGTATACTGTCTGGCAGTA
>JASANF010001252.1:0-22165 GCA_030248245.1 Trissonchulus sp. WLG1_4 | reverse complement strand
TGTAGAATGACTGGGATTTGATATGCTGATATAGTAATGTCATGTCAGTATATACTGTGTAATTAAAAGAGTTTAGCCACACTACATTTTGGTGGCAGCAGTATGGCCGCCAACGCCTCCAATTTTCTTTTCTCATGCCCGGATTATAGTCCGGAGATGGATATTTCGCTTTGGCTGACTAAAATGGATATGGTTTTACGTGCATCCCGTGTCCGACCGCAAGAGAAAGCAAGTGCCTTGCTCAGCCATTTAAGTGAGACTTCTTTGTTACAATTCAACGAAGAGGTGGATATCGAACAGCTCGATAATTATGGTTACGTGACTGACAAATTACGTCAAGTTTTTATTGATCCTGACAAAGCAGTGCTAGCGAAGCGAGATTTTCCTAATAGATACCAAAAATCCGGTGAAACTCTCAAAACTTATATGACTAATTTAAAACAACTAGCACATGCCGGTTTTGCCTCTCGCTCAAATGCAGAAAAAAAGCACATGATTTTAGACCAGTTTCAAAAAGGGGTGCTCGATTTTAAATTACGAGAAAAACTCTTTCTAACTGAACCCGAAACACCAGAAAAAGCGCTGCAAATTGCTCAGAAGCATGAAGCGGCTAAAAAGTTCGCACAGCCTGCTTCAAGTTCTGATAATACGTCACACAACAATATGACCCTAGAAGCTACAACTTCTACTTCAGAACACTCCGTTCACCAAGTTTCGTTCCCTTTTCAAGAATTTGAAGATCTAAAAGCGGAGGTACAAAATATCAGCAAACAACTTCTACAATTACGTGCTGCTCGATATTCACCCCGTTCAAGCTCAAAATTTCAATTTAGTCAGTCTCAGTCGCAACGATCACCTTCCCATTCGCCAGCATCAGAACGCAATCATCCCAAAAATTTAGGTCGTAGACGCGATTTATCTCAGTCGCGATTCCGTGACCGTGGTCGTTCGCCTACACCTGATCGTTACAGATATGAATCAAATAATTCAGGTAGTAGTCGCGATTTTACCAAGTCACGGTATGGTGGCCGTTCGCCTACACCCGGTCGTTATAGAAACAGTTCGTCGGGCTGGCGTCCAGAACGGGAAGATGATCGGCATTTAAACTACCGCTCCGGAACGCCACGAGGCGGGCGTCGCCGGGATCGTCAATAAACTTTGAGCCTCAACTGCCAGCACCTCTCTATTATGTTCCCGTTGAAATCAACGGATGTTTTGCGAAACTCTTGATTGATACTGGCAGCGCTATTTCACTCCTAACAACTAACTTGTTTACAAAACTAGAATTACCTGATACGTTGATTCAAAAATCAAATTTAAAGCTGGCTAATGCTGATTCTAGCCCATTGAAAGTTAACGGACAATGTAATTTGACTATTAAACTCGCTAACTTTTCTAGTCTGTGTCATTTTTACTTAACTGATAAGTTAAACTGTGATGGAATTCTGGGTTTAAATTTTTTCAGAATAAACAATGCCGTACTCGATACTAATTCTACACTACCTCGACTTATCATTGGGACTCAAAATATTGAACTCGTTCAAATGTATCAGATTCCAACAAAGGCATCAGTTCGCGCTGTTGAAACAATAAAGATACCACCAAAATCAGACTTTCAATTTGTGGCAGAAATAGACCAAACTGAACACCAACCAGCTCAGTTTGATGGAGTATTTGAACCCTCAGTAGATTGTGTGATTAAAAAAGGTATTCTTTTAGCCAAGTCTATTGATACAGCTACTAATCGACTGATCACTGTACAGTGCCGTAATGTGTCTAAATCTCCAATTATTATTTTTAAAAACAATAAATTGGGCAAATTTATTCCACTAATTTCTGCTGACCAAGTGCACCATATTTCGAACTCTCAAAAACAGTATTATACAAAAAATGACAAAGAATTCGAAAATCAAGACTTTCAAAGTCACGAATGTCCAAACTTTTCTGTAACAAAAACTGAATGGACTAAATCCGATTTCAATGCTGCTTGTAATCTAGACAATTCAAATCTTTGCTCTGATGACAAAAACAGAATTACTAGTTTGCTTTGGCAATTTAAACATCTATTTTCAAAATCGTCAGGCGACTTTGGTCGAACTTCCGTGCTTACTCATGACATCGATACGAGAGACTGTTCTCCAATCAAACAAGGACCTAGACGTTTTCCGTTTCACCAAAAATTAGAAATTGAAAAACAAATAGCAGACATGAAAAAAGCTAATGTAATCACAGACAGTAAATCACCTTGGGCATCTCCCATAGTTTTGGTTAAAAAGAAAGATGGATCAACCCGTTTTTGTATCGACTTCAGAAAACTAAACAAAGCTACAAAAAAAGATGCTTTTCCGCTACCTTTGATCGACGATTGTTTGGACCGTCTTGGCGGTGCTAAGTTTTTTGTGACACTGGACTTAGCAAGTGGTTACTGGCAAGTCCCACTGAGTAATAGTGCCAGAGAAAAAACTGCGTTCTGCAGTCACAAAGGTTTACATGAATTCACAGCTATGCCATTCGGTTTGACGAATGCGCCAGCAACTTTTCAGCGCCTAATGCATAACATACTAGATGGGTTACTTTGGGACGCTTGCTTAGTTTATTTAGATGATATTCTCATATTTGGAAGCAATTTGGAGCAAACGCTAAATCGGTTAGCCAGTGTCCTCAAACGGTTAGAAAACGCCAATCTCAAAGTGAAAATTACCAAGTGCAGATTTTTTGCAGAAAAAGTTGATTACTTGGGTCATTCAATTTCAGCTGCTGGCATACTACCGGATGAAAAGAAAATCAAAGCGTTAAAAGATTACCCGATGCCATCAGATCTGCATAGTCTGCAAAGATTTCTTGGCATAACCTCATACCTGCGACGATTTATTCCAAAATTGTCCACCATCGAACAACCGCTACGCAAACTGCTACTAAAACAAACTGAGTGGAACTGGGATAAAGACTGTCAGACAGCATTTGACAAGATCAAAGCCACAATTGGGCAACCACATATTCTAGCTTTCCCTGATTTTTCAAAAGAGTTTATTGTAACGACAGATGCTTCAAACACGGGTCTCGGAGCCACGCTCAGCCAAATACAAAATCGAAAAGAACAGCCAATATGCTTTGCCAGTCGAGCCCTATCGAGGCCTGAAACTCGCTACACGACCACAGAAAAAGAAGCTTTAGCAATAATCTGGGCTGTTGATTATTTTCGACCGTATTTATATAACAGCAAGTTTGTAGTTCGTACTGATCATATGCCTTTGTCCACGTTACGCACTATGAAAAACCCCCCCATGCGGATTGCAAAATGGATCAGTCGACTGGAAGCTTACGATTATGAAGTAAAACATATATCTGGCATCAAAAACGTATGCGCAGACGCATTATCACGCGTAAACGAAAGTATACCAACTAACACAGTATCGCCAACAAAAAGCCGTCTCGATGATCTTCCCGACTGCTTCAGCAAGGATGAAATTTTGCGGGCACAACAAAATGATCGTGACTTAAAACCTGTGTACCAAGCAAAAGTGAACAGACTCGCCAAAGCGCCCAAAGATCTGTGTAAAACTGTTGGCTCCAACTTGTATATGCGGCAATGGAGTAAGCTTTGTGTCAAAGATGGTCTACTGTTTCGCCAACGACAACAAAAAATTGGCCGAACGAAAAGTACCGTTGATCAACTAGTCGTGCCAAAAAGTTTACGTCCAAAAACACTTCGAATGCTTCATGACGATGCTACGTCTGGTCATCTCGGCGTAGAAAAAACAAGGTCTAGAGCGCTCCAGCATTTTTACTGGCCTAAAATGAGCGAAGATATCCGCAATTACGTATCAGTCTGTATACCATGCCAACAAAGAAAAGCGCCAACTCAGCGTGCCATCGCTCCAATGGTGCCAATTAAAGTCAGCGAGCCTAATCATACAATCGAAGCCGATATAGCTTATTTCCCGAAATCTGCTAAAGGCAACCAATATACACTTGCTATATCTGATTTGTTCACCAAATATCCAGAGGTATACCCATTACCAGTGCAGGATACAACGCATATTATTGACTGTTTCCTTGATTATTTTAGTCGACACGGTTTGCCCAAAGTTATTATCACAGATCAAGGCAGCGTTTTCGAGTCACAGTTATTTCAAGACTTTTGCAAACGACTTAGCATTGAAAAACGGAGAACTACGCCATATCATCCCCAATCAGACGGTCACGTTGAAAGAATTAACAGAACAATTGCGGAAATGTTAGCACCGTATTCCAGAACTGATCCTGCGCAGTGGGAATCATATTTGCCGCTGATTTTAATGGCTTATCGGTCAGCCATTCACGCATCCTCAAAGCATAGTCCATTCATGCTTAAGTTAGGATGCCAGCCCCGTTTACCATTAGAGACATGGAAAACCGAAAGCCGAAAAATCCAAAATCAAAGCTCGTACATGTCTACACTCGACAAACGGTTGAAAGCAGTTATCGCAAACACAAGAAGAAATTTGTCTGCAGCTCGCTCACAACAAAGCCGATATTACAATAAAAAAGTATGTGGACAGCCCTTTCGGCATGGCGACAAAGTTTTCGTACAAAATTTTACGCCCAAGAACAAGTTTGACATTCGCTGGGAAGGACCGTACACAGTGTTGGAGCGCACGTCTGCTGGTGGCTATCGTATACAAGACCGATATCGCAGAAAACGTACTGTCCACAGAAACAACATGAAAATAGCTAAAACTTAAGTCTCAATAATAAAATTAAAAAGGGGGAAGAATGTAGAATGACTGGGATTTGATATGCTGATATAGTAATGGCATGTTAATATATACTGTGTAATTAAAAGAGTTTAGCCACACTACAATACTATCTTTTGTTTCAATTTTGCTGTCTGAAAAAATTTCTGATAAGTCTCCAGTTGACCAAATTGGGTCTAACATTTGAAAAAATCGCCAATTTTTTCTGGCGGGCTGCCGCCCCCCAGACCTCTGCAACGTATTGGTTTAGTAATCTTGCGTTTGTAGGACGTTTTATGAGTGTTAAAATTGCTAAAAAGTGCCTTTTTTGACCCATTACAAAAATTGAAAACTCATTCCCCACCCTCGAAATTTTTTTCTGGGCACGCCACTGATACGTATGTACCTCTAGAGGTATAAAAACGTGTATATTTGCTTCTATATAGGCGATGAAAACGCATTTACAGTTTGCACAAAAAAATAAAATTTTGCACACTAAAATTAAAATTTTGCACAATTATGTACACAAAATTTTTTGAAAAAAAAAACCCTGAGACATTAAGAATCAGTAAGAAAGTGAACAGCGCATACCTACCATGTCTGCCTTGTAAACATCTCTGAGAATCAACTCTGTGATGTACTTGGTCATCCCATAAGGGTTTGTGATGCCGTCTCCAATGGGGGCGTCTTCTGCCAGTGGTAGTTTTTTGGGTACACCATACACGGTCGCACTGCTTGAGAATATCAAATTTTTCACTTCACAGTCACGCATTACCTTAAAAATCAGTGTACATACACCATTATAAACGACTAATTAGTAACTTATCGAATTATTAAATGGTAAACGCTGTTATGTATCTTGACAGTATGTATCAAACCGTTTACGACAGTATGTATCAATGATCGAGACACAAACAGTTTACACACCGTTTAGTTGATAAAAACCGATATTGACACTCATAAATTGATATTAACTCTCACTCATGACACTGTAGATACACATAAAATACAAAAACAGATACTGAAAAGAACCTAGTAATTACACAGTATATATTAACAGGCCATTACTATATCAGCATATCAAATCCCAGTATTCTAATTCTCCCCCTTTTTAATTTTATTATTGAGACTTAAGTTTTATATTTTCATGTTGTTTTGTGGACAGTACGTTTTGCGATATCGGTCTTGTATACGATAGCCACCAGCAGACGTGGCTCCAACACTGTGTACGGCCTTCCCAGCGAATGTCAAACTTGTTCTTGGCGTAAAATTTTGTACGAAAACTTTGTCGCCATGCCGAAAGGGCTGTCCACATACTTTTTTATTGTAATATCGGCTTTGTTTGAGGAGTGAGAAAATTTCTTCTTGTGTTTGCGATAACTGCTTTCAACCGTTTGTCGAGTGTAGACATGTACGAGCTTTGATTTTGGATTTTTCGGCTTTCGGTTTTCCATGTCTCTAATGGTAAACGGGGCTGGCATCCTAACTTAAGCATGAATGGACTATGTTGAGGATGCGTAATGGCTACGATAAGCATTAAAATCAGCGGCAAATATGATTCCCACTGCGCAGGATCAGTTCTGGAATACGGTGCTAACATTTCCGCAATTGTTCTGTTAATTCTTTCAACGTGACCGTCTGATTGGGGATGATATGGCGTAGTTCTCCGTTTTTCAATGCTAAGTCGTTTGCAAAAGTCTTGAAATAACTGTGACTCGAAAACGCTGCCTTGATCTGTGATAATAACTTTGGGCAAACCGTGTCGACTAAAATAATCAAGGAAACAGTCAATAATATGCGTTGTATCCTGCACTGGTAATGGGTATACCTCTGGATATTTGGTGAACAAATCAGATATAGCAAGTGTATATTGGTTGCCTTTAGCAGATTTCGGGAAATAAGCTATATCGGCTTCGATTGTATGATTAGGCTCGCTGACTTTAATTGGCACCATTGGAGCGATGGCACGCTGAGTTGGCGCTTTTCTTTGTTGGCATGGTATACAGACTGATACGTAATTGCGGATATCTTCGCTCATTTTAGGCCAGTAAAAATGCTGGAGCGCTCTAGACCTTGTTTTTTCTACGCCGAGATGACCAGACGTAGCATCGTCATGAAGCATTCGAAGTGTTTTTGGACGTAAACTTTTTGGCACGACTAGTTGATCAACGGTACTTTTCGTTCGGCCAATTTTTTGTTGTCGTTGGCGAAACAGTAGACCATCTTTGACACAAAGCTTACTCCATTGCCGCATATACAAGTTGGAGCCAACAGTTTTACACAGATCTTTGGGCGCTTTGGCGAGTCTGTTCACTTTTGCTTGGTACACAGGTTTTAAGTCACGATCATTTTGTTGTGCCCGCAAAATTTCATCCTTGCTGAAGCAGTCGGGAAGATCATCGAGACGGCTTTTTGTTGGCGATACTGTGTTAGTTGGTATACTTTCGTTTACGCGTGATAATGCGTCTGCGCATACGTTTTTGATGCCAGATATATGTTTTACTTCATAATCGTAAGCTTCCAGTCGACTGATCCATTTTGCAATCCGCATGGGGGGGTTTTTCATAGTGCGTAACGTGGACAAAGGCATATGATCAGTGCGAACTACAAACTTGCTGTTATATAAATACGGTCGAAAATAATCAACAGCCCAGATTATTGCTAAAGCTTCTTTTTCTGTGGTCGTGTAGCGAGTTTCAGGCCTCGATAGGGCTCGACTGGCAAAGCATATTGGCTGTTCTTTTCGATTTTGTATTTGGCTGAGCGTGGCTCCGAGACCCGTGTTTGAAGCATCTGTCGTTACAATAAACTCTTTTGAAAAATCAGGGAAAGCTAGAATATGTGGTTGCCCAATTGTGGCTTTGATCTTGTCAAATGCTGTCTGACAGTCTTTATCCCAGTTCCACTCAGTTTGTTTTAGTAGCAGTTTGCGTAGCGGTTGTTCGATGGTGGACAATTTTGGAATAAATCGTCGCAGGTATGAGGTTATGCCAAGAAATCTTTGCAGACTATGCAGATCTGATGGCATCGGGTAATCTTTTAACGCTTTGATTTTCTTTTCATCCGGTAGTATGCCAGCAGCTGAAATTGAATGACCCAAGTAATCAACTTTTTCTGCAAAAAATCTGCACTTGGTAATTTTCACTTTGAGATTGGCGTTTTCTAACCGTTTGAGGACACTGGCTAACCGATTTAGCGTTTGCTCCAAATTGCTTCCAAATATGAGAATATCATCTAAATAAACTAAGCAAGCGTCCCAAAGTAACCCATCTAGTATGTTATGCATTAGGCGCTGAAAAGTTGCTGGCGCATTCGTCAAACCGAATGGCATAGCTGTGAATTCATGTAAACCTTTGTGACTGCAGAACGCAGTTTTTTCTCTGGCACTATTACTCAGTGGGACTTGCCAGTAACCACTTGCTAAGTCCAGTGTCACAAAAAACTTAGCACCGCCAAGACGGTCCAAACAATCGTCGATCAAAGGTAGCGGAAAAGCATCTTTTTTTGTAACTTTGTTTAGTTTTCTGAAGTCGATACAAAAACGGGTTGATCCATCTTTCTTTTTAACCAAAACTATGGGAGATGCCCAAGGTGATTTACTGTCTGTGATTACATTAGCTTTTTTCATGTCTGCTATTTGTTTTTCAATTTCTAATTTTTGGTGAAACGGAAAACGTCTAGGTCCTTGTTTGATTGGAGAACAGTCTCTCGTATCGATGTCATGAGTAAGCACGGAAGTTCGACCAAAGTCGCCTGACGATTTTGAAAATAGATGTTTAAATTGCCAAAGCAAACTAGTAATTCTGTTTTTGTCATCAGAGCAAAGATTTGAATTGTCTAGATTACAAGCAGCATTGAAATCGGATTTAGTCCATTCAGTTTTTGTTACAGAAAAGTTTGGACATTCGTGACTTTGAAAGTCTTGATTTTCGAATTCTTTGTCATTTTTTGTATAATACTGTTTTTGAGAGTTCGAAATATGGTGCACTTGGTCAGCAGAAATTAGTGGAAAAAATTTGCCCAATTTATTGTTTTTAAAAATAATAATTGGAGATTTAGACACATTACGGCACTGTACAGTGATCAGTCGATTAGTAGCTGTATCAATAGACTTGGCTAAAAGAATACCTTTTTTAATCACACAATCTACTGAGGGTTCAAATACTCCATCAAACTGAGCTGGTTGGTGTTCAGTTTGGTCTATTTCTGCCACAAATTGAAAGTCTGATTTTGGTGGTATCTTTATTGTTTCAACAGCGCGAACTGATGCCTTTGTTGGAATCTGATACATTTGAACGAGTTCAATATTTTGAGTCCCAATGATAAGTTGAGGTAGTGTAGAATTAGTATCGAGTACGGCATTGTTTATTCTGAAAAAATTTAAACCCAGAATTCCATCACAGTTTAACTTATCAGTTAAGTAAAAATGACACAGACTAGAAAAGTTAGCGAGTTTAATAGTCAAATTACATTGTCCGTTAACTTTCAATGGGCTAGAATCAGCATTAGCCAGTTTTAAATTTGATTTTTGAATCAACGTATCAGGTAATTCTAGTTTTGTAAACAAGTTAGTTGTTAGGAGTGAAATAGCGCTGCCAGTATCAATCAAGAGTTTCGCAAAACATCCGTTGATTTCAACGGGAACATAATAGAGAGGTGCTGGCAGTTGAGGCTCAAAGTTTATTGACGATCCCGGCGACGCCCGCCTCGTGGCGTTCCGGAGCGGTAGTTTAAATGCCGATCATCTTCCCGTTCTGGACGCCAGCCCGACGAACTGTTTCTATAACGACCGGGTGTAGGCGAACGATCACGGCCACCATACCGTGACTTGGTAAAATCGCGACTACTACCTGAATTATTTGATTCATATCTGTAACGATCAGGTGTAGGCGAACGACCACGGTCACGGAATCGCGACTGAGATAAATCGCGTCTACGACCTAAATTTTTGGGATGATTGCGTTCTGATGCTGGCGAATGGGAAGGTGATCGTTGCGACTGAGACTGACTAAATTGAAATTTTGAGCTTGAACGGGGTGAATATCGAGCAGCACGTAATTGTAGAAGTTGTTTGCTGATATTTTGTACCTCCGCTTTTAGATCTTCAAATTCTTGAAAAGGGAACGAAACTTGGTGAACGGAGTGTTCTGAAGTAGAAGTTGTAGCTTCTAGGGTCATATTGTTGTGTGACGTATTATCAGAACTTGAAGCAGGCTGTGCGAACTTTTTAGCCGCTTCATGCTTCTGAGCAATTTGCAGCGCTTTTTCTGGTGTTTCGGGTTCAGTTAGAAAGAGTTTTTCTCGTAATTTAAAATCGAGCACCCCTTTTTGAAACTGGTCTAAAATCATGTGCTTTTTTTCTGCATTTGAGCGAGAGGCAAAACCGGCATGTGCTAGTTGTTTTAAATTAGTCATATAAGTTTTGAGAGTTTCACCGGATTTTTGGTATCGATTAGGAAAATCTCGCTTCGCTAGCACTGCTTTGTCAGGATCAATAAAAACTTGACGTAATTTGTCAGTCACGTAACCATAATTATCGAGCTGTTCGATATCCACCTCTTCGTTGAATTGTAACAAAGAAGTCTCACTTAAATGGCTGAGCAAGGCACTTGCTTTCTCTTGCGGTCGGACACGGGATGCACGTAAAACCATATCCATTTTAGTCAGCCAAAGCGAAATATCCATCTCCGGACTATAATCCGGGCATGAGAAAAGAAAATTGGAGGCGTTGGCGGCCATACTGCTGCCACCAAAATGTAGTGTGTAATTACACAGTATATATTAACAGGCCATTACTATATCAGCATATCAAATCCCAGTCATTCTACAATAATATGACTTGTATTTTTCGTTAGCCAAATTTTAGCTATCCATGCTGCTCATGGCATTAGTTATGTTGTTTTACCAGTCCTGTATTTTGTTATTTCAAAGCCGTATTTTCTATCTGTTTTCCAGCGGTTTTACACCGGTCGATGCGTAAAATAATTTATTTTTAACGTAGAAATTGAACTAATTATATACATTTTTATTAGTTAGTTGTTATTATTAACAGCTATTTTTTACCTTAGGCCAAAGCTACTTCTGTAGATCGATGTTCCAAACGGTCGCCTTCCCCATCGAATGCTGGCTCACTGAATGACAGTATTGACAGTAAACGAGTGCGAACCCAGGAGGGGGGCTGGACCCAGGTGGATGGAAAACTCTATGCCTACACGCCGTCGGATATTCTACATTCCACAAAAGTTAGTATTAAAGCGGCTTTTATGTTTAGTAGGTTTTCCATTAGTTGCTAATTAGCTAGGTTGGCGGATTGGAAGAGTAATTGTATTTTTGTTCGTCGTATGATTGTTGGAAAGAATGCTTTGGTAACGTAGCCATTTTTATTAGAGATCGGCCGCTAAGCCAAGTGTCGGCCCCGGGCCGGCCCGGGGCCGCAGCCATTTTGACCGAGCCGGCCCCGGGCCGGCCCGGGGCCGCAGCCATTTTGACCGAGCCGGCCCCGGGCCGGCCCGGGCCCGGCATTGACCCGCGGCCCGCCACCGGCCCCGGGCCGCGTGGCAGCGGGCCGGCCCCGGGCCGGCCCGGGGCCGTTGCAGTCGGCCCGGGGCCGGCCCGTCGGCCCGGCCGGCCCGGTCAGCCCGAACCGGCCCGCTGTTTGCCGGGAATCGGCCCGAGGCCGGCCCGGTGGGCCCTTGTTGGCTTGATCAGTCACAAAGCCTGCTAAAATCCAAGAACGACTGTAGCACACTAATAATTTACATACAACTGTATCCTTTTAGACTACAAACACAAAGCTGCCCCTTAAAGTAGCAGTGTTATTCCCCAGCTGTTGCTTTGATAAGTTAGCGCGAGCTCTTGGGCCTCGCTTGCTGTGGAATGAATAAATGAATAGCATGACTTTCTATATCTCACGTTCATAGTTTTAGTGTGCCAGCGGCGGTCAACTTACATGAAGATCCCAGATTATTTTGTGTTTCAACTGACGTTTCAACTGTAAAAAATTGATGTTAAGCGTCAGACGCTGAAACTGAACGCTAAAAAAGCTGAAACCTGTATCAGTTTTGTTGTAGGTGGGCGTGGGGTGTACCCCACCTATGAAATCAATAAACTTAAGTCTCAGCTTAGGCATTTACAAAAGGCTTCAACTGCACTAATCTTCACATTCAGCACACTTGAGTCAAATTAAGCCTAAGCTAAGTATCGTTAGTTTTAGTTCCCGCTCACAGCACTTTAATACATTTATATTAAACTGAAGGCAATGCTCGCTAGTTGCCGTGAAGACCAGTTGCTCTACGGAAGTTTGTTAGCGACGTCCATTTATGTATAACTTCATTTGATTGGTTCGAGGCTGAAGCTCCACCCAGCGGCCCGGCCGGCCCGCTCGGCCCGGTTGACCCGGCCGGCCCGGTCGGCCCGGCCGGCCCGGTCGGCCCAGTCTGCCCGGCCGGCCCGGGGCCGGCCCGCTGCCACGCGGCCCCGGGCCGGTGGCGGGCCGTGGGCCGCAGTGCAGCCGGGCCGGGCCGGGGCCGGGCCGTCTAACTGAACGTCGGGCCGGCCCGGTCGGCCCGCGGCCCGCCACCGGCCCCGGCCGATCTCTAATTTTTATCCACTTTGAGGGTTCAAAAATTCCGCTTCGGCAACTATAATATTGTGCCCGCATAGACAATGCAGAATAATTTACAATTATGCCAATTAGTGCACATTGTATTTTCGAAGATTGAGTGGAACGTTTTTGTTGCGTTTACGTATAAGGTAATGTTGATATTTCCATTTATTGGAAAATGATGAGACAATGAATATTCTACAACAATAATTTACCAATTGTAAATTTGTAATTGTAATTAATTGTAAATTTACTCATAATTCAAACTGAATAATGGTATTACATTTTTCAGATCGCCGGATTCGATCTAGACTGGACGCTGATTGGCACGAAATCGGGCAAGGTTTTCCCCAGAGGCGAACAGGACTGGCAGTTGCTTTTTCCGGAAATCAAGGAAAAATTACGCCATCTCTATGAACAGCAGGAGTACAAAATTGTCATTTTCACAAACCAACGCGGAATTGCCAGCGGAAAACAATCATTGGAAGGCTTTAAGTCGAAAATCGAAGCCATTTTGGCGAGTCTACCCGTTCCTGTGCAAGTGCTCATGTCTTCAGGTGTCGGATTTTTTCGGTAAGATTTAATTCATATGCTTTGAGGTTTTATAATAGTGGTCTTGAAACTTGAGCTTCATTTAGTTTTGTACATATTTGTATTTGTGTACGATTACATTCGATACTGGAGTTTTACTTCGACTTCAGTCAATATGGAATGTATAATGAATTTTAATTTATGTACGAATGTGTGATGTAGGAATTTATAAGTAAAATTTGTTGAGACCGAGTTGTTTCGCCTTTATACCGGCGGAAAGGGTGGTTCATACTTACAGCCATATTATGTTCACGCAGCCGGCAAAATCACGAAATATATAACACTCTACCATCTCGGTCCGATTTATCGAAGCGAAATGTTCATCGAAAAATTTTGGTTTGATCAAAACATTTTCGATGACGAACGTTTTTGATGACGACCATTTTTTTCGATGACCAACATTTTAGATGACGAACTTTTGATGACGAACATTTTTGATGATGAACATTGTGTTTCGATAAATCGGGCCCTGCCCTGATCTTGTACGTTATTAGGAACGTGACTCGTTATTTGAACGGCTGAGCGGAACTACGGCTGTAAGTATGAATGAACCGGTCCTATTAAAGTTTAACAGGCGTTATCTTAAAAATGGCAACGACCAACAAAATGACAATGCCTAAAGCGTGGTTTATAACCTATTTGTTTTAGCAAGCCGATGACAGGAATGTGGGATTATTTGAAATCCAAAGCCAATGGGGGGTTGGCGATTGACATGGACGCTTCGTTCTACGTTGGTGACGCGGCCGGGCGTAAGGCTGTGGGAAAACGAAAGAAGGATTTTTCCTGTAGTGATCGATTGTTTGCTCTGAACCTGGGGATTCGATTTTATACGCCGGAAGAATATTTTCTAAATTCTTTGGCGGCCGACCAGCCATTTGAGTTGCCAGACTTTGATCCACGAAATTTAGATCCTACCAGATCGCTTTTAGAACCACCGACTAGTAGTCTAATTTTAGACCAGAACAAACCGGAAATAGTTTTAATGGTAGGTTTCCCGGCTTCTGGGAAATCCAGCTTTGTGGAAACTCATTTGAAGGGTTTGGGATTTGAGATTGTCAGTCGCGATTCGCTAAAAACAGCCAATAAGTGCCTGGCGGCGGCAGAAACTGCTCTGAAATCGGGCAAAAAAGCGGTTATTGATAATACGAACCCCAGTAAATCCGTGCGTGCGCCCTATATAGCCCTTGCCCAGAAGTATAGCGTCCCTATTAGATGTTTTCGGTTTAATGTGGATTTCGCACAAGCCGTGCATAATAACCGATACAGGCTTTTAACCGGTCCCGATTCTGATCACACTAGCGTTAATGAAATTGTTTTGAATACCTACAAATCGCAGTTTGAAGAACCGACTGTCAGCGAAGGATTTTCAGAAATAGTGAAAGTGAATTTTATACCCAAGTTTGTGTCTGACGAACATGCGAGATTATATAAATCGTTTTTGGTTGAAAGATAATTTTTTATGTATTAAAATATTTATAAAATGTGTCTCCGCATTGTTGTTATTCTGTAATTAGTTGCTTTTAAGGTGAGCCATTTTGAGTAATTTTTTTCGGTTAAGTTTCACATTCTTTTTTTACATGAGCGTAACGCGCGTGACTTTTCGTATAAAGGAGATTTGCCTAGATCTTTAGTCACTGGGATATGTGACCGCAAGGACTCTGAAGTCAGGGCGATCGCAGGACGAAGTTTGAATTTTGCTGAGTTCTCATATTTTAGTACCAGTGGACTCTATTCACTATTTAAAACAAATAACAACTAGTCAACTTACAAAATGGTAAAGGTAAAAGTGCAGTTTTTTACATGTAAAGCTGTGAACTTTGAAATACAACAAAGCCCAAATGGTGACTGAGCGAAGAATGAACAAGCACTTTTTGTTGACGAGTTTAGATGTTTTGACATGACGACAATCAGTATTATTTTACCGTATCGGTTAAATTAAGCGCGGCATGCACTTGAATTTTTTTCAATATATAGTTATTGTAATTTCTAATACAAATAATACGCAGTTTCACCTTTATTATAATCACATGTGTTGAACTAATTTGAAAGCTCTTCAGACTCTCAGAATCGGCATCTATTTTTCTGTTCGACGATTACGTTCTACGTAAGTTTATGTACATAGTTTTAAATTTTGTACCCCTAAATTAGATTCTGACATGTAATTGTTTTTACATTAGTTTGGCAAATATGGAAAATTTGCAAAAAACTTACATTACAAATTCTGTCTGTACCTATATACAAATCACCGCTATATTCAATACATCAGTAGAAACGACTCATTCCAGTACATGCAACGGTTAAGAAAGACACCAGTTTTTTTCCGGGTCTTTCAGTTGAGTATACCACCAACGTTCACGTGCTGTTATGTCTATACTAGGGTTGTTTTGATGTGGAAACTGCATCAAATCAAAACTAGTTTTGATGCAGTTTTGATTTTTGATGCATCAAATCAAATCAAATCAATCGATTTTCAAAAGGTCCAAATCAAATCAATCGATTGTCAAAAGGTCCAAATCAAATCAAATCAATTGGTTTTTGAGACGGTCCACATCAAATCAAATCAAATCAATTGATTTTTGAGAACTCAACATCAAATCAAATCAAAACTGAAAAAATACTTGGATTCTGATGCAGTTTTGATGCTGTTAAGATGTAGTTTTGATGCAGCGTGAAAAAATTTATTTCTAGGATTTGTAAAAATCTAGTCTCAGCTTAAGGACGCGAGAATGCGTAATCATATAGGGTACACTTACTATTATATAGTTTTATTATATAAATTTCAGTTAATATATTGTCGGCATGTGAATATTCACCTTTGTATTATATACGTGGCCCCTTCAATAGCGAAGTATATTATAGTAGATATATTTCGGTTGGCCTGTGGGTTAGGTGTGTGGCCCTGCCCGCAAAATTTGCGAATAGATGCAAATAGATTACTATGCGTGGCTTATTCTGCCCACAGGACGCCCCCACGGCCCGGCCCGCCATTAGCACGTGGGCCGGTGGCGGGCTGTTCCTGTTATACGCGGGCCCGGTCCAAGATCAACGGCTAGGCCAAGACCAACGGGTCATACGTGTGGCGGCCCGGCCCCGGCCCACAAAACTGTAGCATTTAGTGCTGAAATTGGAAATTAAATATTATTTTGTCAATGAGTATGGAATATATATTGACACTCAGACCTCAGTTAATATCATAACAGTTTCTCTGCTCAGCAGAAAGGCTTGTTTACATCCACGATGCCCCTTGACCTGTTCTACTTCTACGTTGTAAAATTGTGAAACCAATCAGAAAACAAAAAATTTTCACCTTCGATAGCATCCTGTTGACATTAGGCTACATAGTATCACATAAAATTTTTCAACTGACAGTAGTTACATCAAAACCGCATCAAATCAAATCAATTGGCTATTTAGCAAGGAATCCCTCTCAGCTTCATCATGACAGTAACCATGTAACCGTTTAGTAACCGTGTAACCGCTAGTAACCGTGTAACCGCTAGTAACCGTGTAACCGTTTACACGGTTAGTATCCGTGTAAAGGTAGATGTCGCGTGTAAGCGTGCACGAGCACGAGATTTTACCCCCCCCCCCCACCCCTAGGTGCTATATGCGCTATTTGCGCTACTATAGTGTCCAGATCAAACACGCCCCCCCCCATAACTTTCCATTCTTCGTCCTATTGGTTACGCAAAATGAAACCCTAGAAGGGTAAAAAGATTCAGTAGGCGCCCACCCCCCTCACCCCCCCCCCCGGTGTTGGGTTTGTGAGGCCTTCCATCCCTCGCTTCTATTAGTAAAAATTGCAGGCAATCTTCCAACATGATTTATTACTCAAGTTATACTTACTGATTCCAAATTCTAAATTTTAGAAATACCAAATACTCGTAACGTTAGGTAAATAAAGACGTATTCTCCAGCATATTAATATTCTACTAAAAACAGATCATTAAAGGAAATAACCAAAAAACGGTAACGAACGCGTGTAAGCGAAATCGAAATAGCACTTTTTGTGCTATAGCGCTTTTTTATGCGCTATATGAGCTATATGCGCTATAAGCGCTATGGAATTTGCTATAATGTGCTATTTGCGCTATTATGCGCTATCGAAGGTGCTATATGCGCTATTTGCGCTATAGCGCTTTTTGGGGGTGCTATATGCGCTATTTGCGCTATATGCGCTATCGAAGGTGCTATTTGCGCTATAGCGCTTTTTGGGGGTGCTATATGCGCTATTTGCGGTATGTACAATAATTTTCAATAAATTAGCCAATAGCACAAAATAGCGCCTAAATAGCGCAAATAGCACCCTTAGGTGCTATAAGCGCTATTTTTAAGCCTACGAAAAAAATAGCGCTCATACTGTAGCACTTGGATGCGCTATCGCTGTGCTATATGCGCTATTTATGCACTATTTTTTATATCGACGTTTAAAATTCTTTTTATTTATTGAGGGATCGTATACGTGCTAAAAAGTACAAAACTTTTCAATAAGTTAGCCAATAGTACAAAATAGCGCCTAAATAGCGCAAATAGCACCCTCAGGTGCTATAAGCACATCCAAGATCAGCATCACTATTTAAAGGGAAATTAACACAAACACCAATAGGTCAGCGTAGCTCAGTTGGTAGTAGGGCAAAAAAGTTAAACTTTAACTTTAACTAAAATTAAAAAAGTTAGGGGTCTTACTTTAACTTTAACTTTAACTTCAAAAAAGTTAAGGGTCTTACTTTAACTTTAACTTAATTTAAATTCAACCACCCATACTTTAACTTTAACTTAATTTCCGCCAATTTCTCAACTTTAACTTAAATTATAACTTTTATTCAAAATTTTGAATCTATACTTTTTTATAACTTTTTTACTTACGGTAAGATAATTTAAGAAATGTTTTAATTGATGTTCTAATTAACCAAAATTAAGGTTTTTTTTTCAAAAAATTTTGTGTGCATAATTGTGCAAAATTTTAATTTTAGTGTGCAAAATTTTATTTTTTTGTGCAAACTGTAAATGCGTTTTTGTTGCCTATATAACAGCAAATATACGCGTTTTTATACCTCTAGAGGTATGTATATACGTACATTCAGTGGCGTACCCAGAAAAAAATTTCGGGGGAATACCTACTTGTTCGATTTTTTCTAACGGGTTAAATGCACTTTGTAGCAAGTTTAACACTTTGATTCACATTATAAATGCAAGATCGCTAAGCCAGAAAGAGGGGTCTGGGGGCGGCACCACCGAGAAAAAAATTGAGATTTTTAAATTTTTAGGTGGAATTCTGTCAACTTGAGACTTATCATTTTTTTGCGACAGGAAAATTAAAACAAACAATGGAAACGTCACATCAGACAGCAGTGGCGTACCAAAAAAAATTCGTGGAGGGGGGTGGGGAATGACTTTCCAATTTTTTTAAATGAGTTAAAATGCACTTTAGCAATTTTAACACTTAAATTCGCAAAACAAACGCAAGAGCACTAAGCCATTAAGTACCACGGGTCTGGGGATGGCAGCCCTCATGAAAAATTGAGAAGTTTTTCACTTTTTAGAGCAAATTTGGTCAACTGGAGATGTATCAGAAATTTTCGGACAAGAAAATTAAAACAATTAAGGTGGGAATGTCACATTAGGCAGTGTATAACACATGTAAACGCAGCATAATGCACTTGTGGTGTATACATTATATATTGTATAGGCTTTGATGAAACATGATACCAAGGAATAGTAAGAGTCGCAGAGGTCTGGGGGCCGCAGCCCCCAGGAAAAAATTTGGAGAACTTTTTATTTTTAAGCCAAATTTGGTCAATAGGGAACGTATTGGAGATTTTTTCGGTTCGGCAATAAACCAAAGGGTAAAAATTCCCTTGTGTAAAAGTTCACTTGGAAAAAATTTCCGAGGGAGGGAATTCTCATGCCGAATTTGGTCAACTGAAGACGTATCAGAAATATTTTTCCGACTGGAAAATAAAACACATGATGGGAACGTCACATCAGACAGAAGACAGTGTATCACACAATATATACTCGTGTAGACATGCAAATGCAGCATAATGTACTAGTGTATACCTGCATAGTGCATAGGCTTTGATGAAAGACAATAACAAGAAATAGTAAGCCACATGTTGCAAAGGTCTGGGGGCAAATGAAGACCCTTGTGTAAAAATTCATTGGAAAAAAAATTGACCAATATCGGTCTAAACATTGGACAATCGCTTACTTTTTTTCTGGGGGCAGGCATGGGGCTGCTGCTCACAGACTCCTGCAACTTTGTGGTTAAGGGATCTGTCGGTTGTAAGGCGTTTTATAAAGTTTCAAATTGCTTGAATGTGCATTTTAACTTATTACGAAAAGTCGAAGTCATTCCCCCTTGAAATTTTTTTCTGGGTACGCCACTGATGTTGGAGGTGTATGATGGTCCAAGTTGGTTCTTTCTAGACCGACAAACAGCAGATTCGTAATCAAGTGCTCACATTACCACTATCAAGAGTACATAAAAGGAAGAGTTTGACACCATTGTAACCCCCCACGGTTCGTACAGCCTACAACATGACCCAGAGACGCCCTGCCGCCATTTTTGCGGTTAAATCTCGTTCTTAGGAGTATTTTGAGGTGCTGAACTCAAATCCGGCAGAGGCGGATTGTGATCTCCAAAAGGGGAGGATACGGCATAAACTTATTCTACCTTATTTGACTTTTTTACTAGATTTACAAACAGCGCTATGACTTGTGCTCAGATGTCGGCTATGCTGTTTTCGATGAAATAACGTCTTGAAAACAGCGGCGTACCCAGAAAAAAATTTGGTGGAATGACTTCTCGAATTTTCGTAATGAGTTAAAATGTACTTTTTTACGCAATTTGAGCAGCTTTTCAGCAATTTTAATACTTTCGCGTTAGATTCGAGTTAACAAACGAAAGATCTAACATACAAAATTGCAGGGGTCTGGGGGCGGCGGCCCTTAGAAAACATTGAGGAAAATTTCTATTTTTAGGCTAAATTTGGTCAATTGGAGACGTATCGGAAATTTGTTTCGTCCAGACTATAAAAACGAAAGGGGGGACTCATTTTCAGTCGGAAAAAAATTCGGAAGAATTACCCCGATTCCCGCTCCTCCACGCCGTGGGTACGGCCCATGGTTTGCCCATAACGATAACTGTTTTGAAACCCGGGGTTTATTTTTGTCACCATGAACCAAACTTACCCCCACGGACTACATTAACAACTGGGGTCATTTTAAAAAGAACAGTTTATTAGAAACTTTCATCCAGCTTGAAAACTTTCTAAGCCTGTTAAAAACCTTCCGGTCAAGTCTGCAAATGTCCGCAAAACTACCTCTAGTAGTTTGCGGAAGTTTCCGGAAAGTTTTCTGGCATTCCCAACTCTCGGCTCACCTATTAATGTCCACTCACTAAAGTAACGCAGTGTGGTTATGTATAAAACTGAAAATTATATTTATCTGTCTAAAACAACTCTTTATAACTTTAACTAAAAAAGTTTTGAATCTTAGTCCAACTTTATTTAAAAAAGTTAGGGCTCTAACTTTAACTTTAACTTTTAAAAAAGTTAGTGGTCATACTTTAACTTTAACTTTAACGAAAACGGAGTTGAAACTTTAACTTTAACTTTAAAAAAAGTTAGTGGTCTAACTTTAACTTTAACTTTAACTAAAACTAGGCCTTTTGCCTAACTTTAACTTTAACTTTAACTTAAATAAAAATGGGTTGACTTTTTTGCCCTAGTTGGTAGTAGGTGTGTTTTGATGATCAAAATCAAAAATCAAAATTGCGCGTCAAAATTAATTTTGATTTTTGATGCAGCATCCATATCAAAATCAAATTAAATTTTGACTATGCATCAAAAATCAAAATAAAAAATGGCAGTTTTTAGCTCTGCATCAAAAATCAAAATCGAAAATCAAAAACGTTTTTAGATTTGCATTTCTGATTTTTGATTTTTGATGCAGCGTTCAAAATTGTCACACCACAGGGCCACGAAACAGGATTTCACACACGCACACAATATGTGATCATATTAATCAATAGTGGCATTGCTCTGCTCTATCGTTCTGCTGCGTCTGCATGACTTGACCGTACATCGTATTGTTGTTTGCCATTAGGTCACTTACTAGTTTTCAGGTATGTAAGTCGCATATATAGTATATATAGGCAAGAGTACATAATAGGGAAGAGTATGACACTCTTCCCTATCCTAGCTAATCGGCCCGGACGATGCTCCGGCCGAAATAGCGCTTTTACGCCTTGATTTCAGGGGGGGTACCCCCCCCTCGAATCAAGACATGTCTTGATTTCAGGGGGGGACCCCCCCCTCAAATCCGGGAAGTGTCTTGATTTCAGGGGGGGGTACCCCCCCCCTCGTTTCAGCAGACTGCCAGCTCGAAATCGGTGGTGTCTTGATTTCAGGGGGGGGGTCCCCTGGTTTCAGCACACTGCCACGGTGATGTCTTGATTTCAGGGGGGGGGTACCCCCTCGTTTCAGCACGTTACCAGCTCACCATAGATTTCATGCTGGCAGTGTGCTGAAACGAGGGGGGGGGGTACCCCCCCCTGAAATCAAGACACCACCGAATTTGCGCTGGCAGTGTGCTGAAACGAGGGGGGGGTACCCCCCCCTGAAATCAAGACACTTCCCGGATTTGAGGGGGGGTCCCCCCCCTGAAATCAAGACATGTCTTGATTCTTCCGGGCTCCGGCTTGCTTCCAATCACTGAGTCAGCGGGAGAAACTAATAGGAGCGAGGGATGGAAGGCCTCACAAACCCAACACCGGGGGGGGGGGGGGGGGGGGGGGGGCGCCTACTGAATCTTTTTACCCTTCTAGGGTTTCATTTCGCGTAACCAGTAGGACGAAGAATGGAAAGTTATGTTGGGTAATTGCCTACAATTTTGACTAATAGGAGCGAGGGATGGAAAGCCTCACAAACCCAACACCGGGGGGTGGGGGGGGGGTGGGCGCCTACTGAATCTTCTTACCCATCTAGGGTTTCATTTTGCGTATCCGATAGGAGTAAAGAATGTAAAGTCCTGTTGGGTAATTGCCTTCAATTTTGACTAATAGGAGCGAGGGATGGAAAGCCCTACAAACCCAACACCGGGGGGGGGGGGGGTGAGCGCCTACTGAATCTTCTTATCTTTCTAGGGTTTCAGTTTGCTTAGCCACTAGGAGCTAAGAATGGAAAGTCATGTTGGGTGATTGCCTTCAATTTTGACTAATAGGAGCGAGGGATGGAAAGTCCTACAAACCCAA